>VYZW01022479.1:130030-149026 GCA_013401315.1 Balaeniceps rex
CCCCCCCCCCCGCTTCCAGCCCCCAAATCTAGGATCTCAAAGCTCTCTGACTAAAGTCGGCAGCTGGATTTATCAGTAACAAAGATGAGGCAGTGGCTTGGTTGGCACAGTAGTGTGCGCTTGTTCCCACGTGTTTTGAGCCAGGGGGACGCCAGGAAGCCCCAGCCAGGAGGTTTGATGGCCAGTACACGTCCTGGCCCCAGAGTGCACATCTCTGCAGGGATGGACTGATCTCCTCATGAGTCCTGGCCTTTGGCAGGTTACGTGACTTCCTGGAGGGTACTCTGCTTTGAACTGGAAGTGTCGCCAAAGTCCACTCATACAACGTGGTACTCATGTAGGGGCATATGGTGTCATTCAGACTGGCAGCTTGCAGGCCTTCCTTCTTAGGAATTAACACAGTGCCTAGAAGTGCTATAGTTAAGCACTTGAAGACTTGAATAGCATGGGGGCTCCCATATGTTTTTCTTTCTTCCTGGATTTCCATGACTTTTTCATTGACTCAAGTGAACACACACATTTTTAAGAGACAAAGGGCATAAGTTGGAACAGGAGAGGTTCAAACTGAATGTAGGGAAAAACTGTTTCACCAAGAGGACAGTAAGGCAGTGGAACACGTTGCTCAGAGAGGTTATGCCATCTCCATCCTTGGAGATTTCAAATCCCACTACGTAATGCCCTGAGTGGCGTGATCTGACCTTGTATCTGATTTTGCCTCGGAGCAGAAGATTGGACTATAGCCCTTCTGAGGTGATGTTTGTTCCTAGTCAAGGTTCATATCACGTCAGAAATGCATAAAAGATAGCAGGGTAAGTTGTATGTTTTAACTTCCCTTCATTCTTTTATAAACAGGAAGAATAAAAATGACATAAGTAAACTCATTTTCAAGAGTGGAGATTTCCAGATGTCACCGTATGCTGAATATCCAAAGAACCCCCGGGCACAGGAGTGGGGCAGAGAGACCATTGAGATGCAAGAGAACGGAAGCACCAAGAACCTATTGCAGATGACAGATGTGTATTATTCGGTATCTATCCATAGCTTAGCTATTAACCCTTTGTGCCTGATACAGCAAAGACACATTCCCTTATGTTTGGAAGGACAGATCCGTTTCCTGCAAAATAAAAGAGCAAATAAATGGCTTCCATAGACAGCAAGGCATTGGTAGTCCTATGGCCTCCAGCTATTACATGTGGTGAATATCACAAAGAGATGTCATTAGGAAGAGTGCTAGGGAAATGTCTAGGAACATTTTGGTAGATGCCTAAAAAGCCCAATACTAGAGTAGGCAAGGAGAGTTAAAGGTTTTGGACAGGCTGATGGGAATTCCTGTGGGTAGTTTTCTCCCTTCCACCCTCACTGATGATGCTGGAAGGTTGAGACCTCTGCCTGGGGAACTACACCCCAAGATGGGAAGGTGCTGGTCACTGAGGACCCCTCTGTTCTTCCACTCCTTCCACTCTCCAGGGTACAGTACCCTTCCTGCAGCAGGAAGGGTGCATAAGGAGCATCCCTCCAGCTCTGGGGGAACAAGTGGTAGGGAGGAAGTGGTGGAGGAGTAATGGGCTGTGTAGGGCAGAGAAAGACACAAGCACAAGACCTGCTGTCATGGTTGGTACCATCTGCTAATGTCTGTACCCAGAGCTGTGTTGCTGGTGTATCATCTGTCACTAATCTACAGCAACATACTAGATGTACTTAAGGTGTGTGGGGGCTATTCAAGTGAGTGAAGGTTGCAGGATTTCACCCAAATCACACATCCTGGACTCCTACTTTCCAGAGCAGAGAGCAGCGAGCAATACTTTTTTTCTGGCTTGTATTTTAAGTTTTCCAGTAAGCAAGTTTACTGGGTTGCACGAAGGGAAATAATCCTCCGTCCTGCTTCCAGTAAGAATGAGAGATTTGGAAATGAAAATGCATTGCCTAAACATTTTTTAAGACTTTTATTATGCTGGTGATTAGAAAGGGGAGCTTTTTAGCAAGGAGTAGGTGATGAGGTCTTTGCATGGATCTGCTCTGTAACAGATCAAACCAGGTGGCTTGATGTTATTTACTGGGTGAAAGGTTTGTACCGTCTTGGTCTTAGACATCAAATTTACTCAACCAAGTGTTCCCAGGAGATTTTCTTAAGTAAGAGAAGGGAACCGAAAGGAAGGTCAGATCACTTTGGATTTGACATGTAATTCAAGTGCCTGTGTTGGGAGAGTAGGTGCCTATGGTTAATGGGGAGAGAAGTGCTTCCAGGTAATACTCAAAGCAGGAGACTAACTTTGATTTTCTAGAAGCATTTCCTTCAAGGATGGCGCTGGGACAATATCCTTTTTGTGAGAGTTGTTTCAATGCCTGAGCTCATCAGCACAATTCTCTTAGATTAAAAATTAACTGTGCACTTAGACTGCACTTGGTGGAGTCAGGTAAACTTCAAGTCTGCTAATTGGCAAGATGTCAAAACTAGATTGCATCAGAGTAATCCCTTCAGGCAATGTGTAATTCCCACAGTAAGGGAAGTAGGTTATAGAGATAGTTAGTGATCATGTTATTCCTTCTAGCTACTGAAATAACTGCTGGGAAGGGTGGTAAGTCTGTGCCTGAAGGAGGATTTGAGTGTGAGAATAAGACCCTTTTTATTTAATTTTTTTGCTAATACAGCCAACTGGACTGAGAAATCCTGAACTGGAAAGAAACGGACTTTATCCTCCCTACACTGGTTTGCCTGGATCTCGACATTCGTGCATCTACCCTGGACAATACAATCCATCCTTCATTAGTGACGAAACCAGAAGAAGAGACTATTTTTAGTGGGGAGTGGAGAGGGAGTGGAAGATTGACACAGTTTTGTGGCCCTTAATCCCCGGGTACACTCTGTCTCCTGGACAGTTCAGCCCACATCAATCTTACTCTTCCCATTTAACAGGAAGGACTTTGAACTCCATGCCAAGCGTTGCTGCCCTGAGGAACGGTTACACTTGCAGAGAGGAGGAGGAGGACGAGGGAATGGCTCAAGGTGCACATCACTAAAAGACCCAGGTGGAAGTTAACACATGTACTCTGGATTTGTTCTGTGCTGCTTCTTCACTCTTTACGCTACATGGCAAGCATGGATCAGTACAAGCAGATGAATTGTGCCCAGCACTCTGTGTTGAATACCACTAGGGAGTGTTTTGTTTACAGATCTTGTTCACTGTTGACTGTGCTTGTCTTCTTAGCCAACCTTCATGCAAAGACTCACTGTGCAACTCCTTTTGGTAGGGCGTGTTTCCATTGCTGCATTGCTTTCTGCTTCGTACACGACAGGGAAGCTGGCTGGTCCTCTGGCCCTCACCTTCTTACTGGTAGAAGTTCTCCAGATGGCTGGGCCTTGCTGAAGCCTGGCGCCTGACAATGTTGGCTGAATTCATGGGTTGATGGTCTCCAAGGAGTACGGGAAAGTTAGTCATACCACTGCAATTCTAAGTGAAAAAAGACACAGTTGATCCTATGCGCTGCTTTGAAAACTTCCTGTATATAGGGAAGAGTCCTCGTATGTTGTTGTTTTGTCAACCAGTGTTGTTCAGAAGTGATGCCACTACATGTCATCATAGTGCTTCCATATAGGATCTTATGGGGCTCTGTTTCCCTGCAGGGATTTGAATGCCTGTAGAAACAGCAATATAATGTTAAATAGTTGTTCGAAGGGAAGGAAAACATGAGCTGGGAATTCAGCATGCTCCTTACAAGGAATCTGGGAAGGAGCAATAATGCTATTGCCCTGGTTGGGCAGGTGGAATGTGAATTCTGGACACTGCAGGTGGGACATAGTTTTCAAGCCTCCACAGCCCACCTTGACTTCAGTAGGAGCTGTGGAGGCTTTCAAAATAAGGCTAACTGCAGTCATTTGCATTTACAGGAGAGAAAACCATGATGCTTTCAATCCTAGCAGAAGAAAGATCACTTATGTTGAAGTGTTTTGCTTTCTTCCATCCTAGTTTTGAGTGATTCAGACCAGGCAGGTTTGCTCACGTAGGTGTGTATTCATATTAATTACCTCGGCAAAAGCTGAAGGGTGTAAGTTATTATGTTTTTTGCCAAAGACCAGATTGAAAGCTCGTGGACTGTATTCTGACGTGAGCTGAGTGTTGAAAGAGATCTTATTAATGAAGTATATCCACCACTTATCTTTACTGCACTGTTAACCTGAGTCATCCAAACCCTGTCCAGATCACAGGGTCCAGATACGGATCCTTCACCTGAATGTGACTGTGCTTTTAATTAAAGGTGGCTGCTTGTATGAGGATAACAAATAGCACAATTCCTTAGCCATTAACGCACCGTCTCTGTAATGCATACATAAGTTAGTTTCACTGAAGGGCACATACCCTCTGATATTTCCTTCTTCCCCACAGTGCTTGAAAATACACAGTGCCTACAAGTAAGTTCATAAGGTAGCTCAGTTCACTGAAGCACTAAGAACCATGGGATGCATCCCCCAAAGTGCCTAACCCCAAGTGAGATCGGCAGTTCAGATGCTGATGTGTTGTGTAGTTGCTCACCGGAGGCAAACCTGAGGTGATGAGGAGCCCTCCATCAGGGAGCAGGTAGTGATACTTGCCTCCTATAGATGGTGTGAGTCCCCAGATCCTTTCCCAGCACTTCAAAGGCTGTTGTATTCCCTATCAAAAGTGAGCCACAGCTACCCAGAGGAAGGGCAGCTAGCACTAGGCAGTCATCAGCTGCGTGGGCTAAGAGGTTTCTGGTCTCTGCTCACATTTACTTCTATTTTCTCAAAACTGCAAGGCGGGAAGGGCACCACAAATGTGCTTGAGAACACATAGTTTGGTGCACCAGCTATAGCATACAAACACAGTGTCTTTTTATGCCTCATCCCTTATCTACTATGTAGAAACAGCAGCGTGGGATTGCAGAAAACCAGAACTTTATGGATGCCTAGGGCAGTATGCTTTGCACTTACATGACCTTATGGTGACGATGCATGCAACTTCGTGTCTGTCTGATCCATAATCAACCTTGCAAATGGCAGTACACAGCTTGTCTCAACTGTAGGGAGGAAATGAATGGATGGTCATGGGAATTACAGCTGCCTAAGGAGCTATATTTAAGGAAAACTCTAGTTAGAGTATCCTGTTCCCTGCCACGCTGATCAGTGTTTCCAGTCCATGAATGATGTTCTTCTCCCTTCCATTAGCCACCAATATCTTAATTACACAGGATCCATTGGATGATGTGAACTCGACTCTGCTGTGCTGTGGGATCCTTCAAAGAGGACACTGGCAGGATTGTTTCTCTGTGTGTGAGTTGCCTCTGGTTTTGAGAGTGCCTAGGACAGAAAGGACTGCCTTTCCCATGGTATGGAGAAGGGTTTTGTATGTGTTACAGAAGAAAGGGGGAAGCTGGGATTCATGCTAATCTAAATCCAAAGCATGTAGATGAGCACTGGACTCTGCCCCTATTTACTAAAGCAGCTTAGCAGGAAGAGTGTCCCAGGAATGATGGTAGGATTTAACCACATGCCAGCATTTTGTTAGATAGGGAAGAGTTTAGGCACATGCTTATAGGCAAATATGTTTAATTGCGTGGTTAGTTCAAAGACTGAGAAATGTTCCTGTGTGTGCCAAGTACAAAGGACAAAGTAGGAAATAATCAACTCACAATTGCAGATCAATCCTTCTATATATAGAGTAACATGGACCATATGAAAAAAACTTCTGGTCTGTATCTCACAGCAAATTGCAAATTGCAAGGGATTTGAATGGAAATGAGATAGGACTGTTCCTAATTGAGATCACACAAAAGTTTGCAAGTAATTAATTTTCATTTCTTAATGATCTTCAAATTCTTTTTAATGCTGTACCTGGAGTGAAAGGGTGTCAGTAAACCCAGCAGGATTTTCTGAGTGAGGACTGCAAAACTTGGCCTTTTACAAAAGAGAGAACTTTATTGCACTGAAATTTTCTCTCCACCAGAGCAGGTGAAGATTGGGAAATTTCTTATGAGAGTGTATCCATTACAGCCTGACCTTCCTTTTAGCTTTGGTAAGAAGGGAGTCATGGAGCCAATCCACAGTCCACAGGAGGAGGAAAAGGGTCTCTCCTGACCTGCAGCACCTCCTCTGGGTGTGCTAGGAGGCCTCGCTCAGCAGGCAGGAGAGGATTTAGGCAGGTGTCAGCACTGGGGTGAGTGCAGGTGCTTTTCCAGGAAGTCTTTGCGGAGCCGGCAGATGCAGCCCAGGGTGATTCAGCCCCTGGGTCTCCACCAGCCCAGCCACTCCCCATGCTGCGATGCTTCCGTCTTCACCCAAGCCCCACCGATTCCCAGCTCTGCTAGGGCAGAAGAGGTGGGTGCAATGCAGTGCATTCTGTGTTCTGCTACAATTTATGACAGTTATTTTACTGCAAGTATTTACTACCACGTACCAGTATCAATGGTCTTGCCCAGCTGCGGTGGGGATGTGACCTGTTTCTGTGCAGCTTGCCCCTGTTAAAGCTGCCACCGGGATCCTCTCTGTCTGCTTCCATCTCTGCCATAACCTAAGCACCCTCTGGCAGTGGAGTGGGGTTTGTCACTCCTCTCAGATGTAAGGGGGGTCTTCACATGCCCTTAGGCCCACTTTCAAATGCGGATGCCTCTCTGTTCAGTACCTAACTCCCTGTAGGATGTCTAAATAAACACAGCTTATTTCTCAGACTATTTAGATTACTTTTAGCTACCCCCAATTGCAAATTTTGAGCATACTGGATGTTTTTGCCCAGGCCCAGAGGATAAGATAGAAGTGGCATGTTTCTTGTAAGGAGGTTGCAAGTGGTTCAGCCAGATGCGGGGAAAGGAAGAAAAACTACACCAACACTGCACAGAAATCTGCTCTTGCTCCTGGCTGCTGTGGAAAGCTAGGGGAGCAGTCAGCAAGGGCCCATGGGCAGTTGTGTTGGTGTATTTTTGATTAACTTTGGAAAAAATGCTAATTCTGTTGCTTGACAGGAAAAGACATGGGAGGCACACATTTGCCTCTGTGGTGCTCTGCCAGTTGTGCTGACAAAAGCCCCTCACCGACAGAAATACCCCTGGCAGCCAGCCTAGGAGAGGCAGCCCCAGTGAACAGAGCAGCAAAATGCAGATTTGAGGAATCATTCAAAAGGGAGGCTCGTACGCGCAGCCTTCCTGTGTCCCTGCCATGCACCGCTGCTCACCCTGGCCAGCCCTCCCAGCTGCACTGGAAAAATCAGAGGCCTTTTGCATACTGTTGAAACCTCACAGCACTGAATTAGGCCATATGAGGAAAAAACAGGACAGGGGCATTTTGATGCCCTTTGCCGTCCACATGTAAAGCAGTAGGTAACAGAGCGGCAATGAATCTCATTGCTGTTGTGGCATTTTCAGTAAGTCCCACTGTCACCATCATGTATTGAGTCACCCCTTGTGACCAGGTATTTGCCTTCACACTGAGCAGTAGTAAAAGACTTTAAAAAACAGCAATAAATTGCAGTTAGAGAGACCTGTTTGTCGTTGTGAAATTGTTTGTGCCGATACTTGTAAAGGTTGTTTGCCGGGACCTGAGTGAGCAGCAAAGCGGGTTTGGACGTTGCTGCAGATGCGCCAATTGCTTCCCCAGGACTTGTCTGTAATGCTGGTCAATGGCCATATCCGTTCCAAATCCAGCTGGACTTCTCATTCCCTCATAGTGATGTTTAATCTTTAGTTTTCTTCCTTAAATTAACAAGAACGGATGCATTTTACTTAAATGCTCTTCCTCTGCTGACTAATGTTTTTTCCTCTTTACACACAAAGGACCTAATCCAGCATCCATTATAGTGACTGAGGTAACTCTCCCATGGGCTGTAATGAAGTTTTTTTTAGGCCTGAATTATTCCGCCACCAGGTCACCTGTGTGTAGTACAGGCTTTCCTGTGGCTCTGTCTTCTGCCTATTTCTGTGACACTGTTGCTGCCTTTCCATGTTGTATTTATTTTTTAGAAGTATACTTATTACTGTAGCACGACCTGTATTATGTGAGATTGAACAAAACAGGTTCAAGATCTGAAACACCTTCCTGAGAAAAGAATGAATGTGAATTTTGTGAAGTTGTTTTACTGATCAGCCAACCTGTTTCTCATTGTGTAAGATCTTCTAGGGACGTAGAGGTGCTTTCTGCAGTCACAGATAAGAACTACTCGTCAGTTCACTCTTACTTGTCCCTTCAGAAATCAAGCAAGATCTCCCAGTTTTGAAAGGGGTATGCATGTGTGCTTGTAGGATTTTGGGAGCTTTGCAATATGTATTTAATTCTTTGTTCCCTTGAGCTGCTGAAATTGAAAAGCAGGGCAGAAGTCCATGAAGGGGTAAGAAATAAAAAAAAAAGAAGAAAGGAATATGCTTACTTGTTTTGCAGAAGTAAACGTCTAAAGCGAGTGTGACTTCTGTACTGTAGGGTCATACGCAGGATGACACCTCTTCTGTGTCTAGTTTGTGTTGTATGAGTGTAATATCCTTGTTGAGGGAAAACCTAGAGAGGGTTCCTCAAAAGTAGTATGTAAATGCTAAGTTTCCTGGTCTTTATTCTGGTAAAATGGTAGAAGGGATGGGAGTCTTGCTTGGGATAATGACTGCAGCAGGCGGCCCCCAGATCTGCAAAATCCTATATGGAAAAGTCATGTGGAATACAGTAAAAACTGATCACTTCTCTTGAACAATGCCATAGAATTTGCCTGACATAAAAGGTCTCCAATAAAATCTGTTAGGATGGGTTTACTTGAAAGAAAAAAAACAACAAACCAACAGAATAAATATTTAATAGTTTCCTTTTTTAAAGGAAATTCTGTTAACCTCAGTCATTTGTTTTAAGCCCTGTTGAATTCTTCAGGACTTTCTCCTAACAGAAGGTCAAACTTGGTGTGTAAAACCATAATGGTTTATTTGAGCAGCTTTCAGAATTGCAGTAGTAAAGCTCACCTCTTGTGAGCTCTATTTCAAAAGGTAAATTTTCAGCATTTGTTTGTGCTTCTTCTATCAACCTGAATGTAAACCTGCTTTGTGTTCTTGACATTGCCCTGTTTCCTTCCCTGTATCTCTGAATGTTTGCTTCCAAGTTGCTGGGGTTCAGAGGATGTTTTCCAAACCAGTATTATTTAAAGTTGTATCATATTTTCAGCCTCCACTAATTATACAGTACTGTAGTAACAAAATATAATTTTTAAGGATTGGATTATTTTTATACCTGCGTCCAATATTATTAAATCTGGCGTTCTAGTCAGTATTATAAAAGGATACAATAAAACTACAAATATTACTATGTCTCAGCTTTTTTATTGTCTTTAGCTTTCCCTGTGGAGAGATGCATATACAATCTTAGATTGTTTTAATAATAATTGGAAATCTAATCTGTAAAATAAGAAATTTTATAGTTCTTTTGTTCTTCTGGTGGTGCTTGGTGATTGAATAACTAAAATGAAAAGCAAAGAGGAAATGGCTATGTTCTGTTAGTTGTGCTAAACGAACTTCTGCTCTGCTGAAATACAAGTTCTGTCCTGATGTTTATTTCTGTACTATTAAGCAACTCAAAGTTTAATTTTAAAGTTTTCCTCAATTTAATTTTTCATCCTGCTGGAAATGCAAGAGAATTGGTGAAGTTGTGTGTTTGTTTGAGTGTGTGAGTGCATGTTGGAGGGGAGAAAACCTCAGGAGTGGTAGGTGCAGCAGGGCTGTTTACAAGGGCAAGGGACTGGACCTGGCCACAGTGAGATCAGTCCTACCTCACCAAGTGCCACCGGGGACTGTGAAGAATATACAGCTGAGTGTCTCTCAGAGGAAGAAGGAGGGTACCTTGAATCCAGATGAGCACAATGTCCAGCCCAGGCTGCTGGTAAGAGGTGTGATGTGGAAGAGCATCTAGAGTAATGGCAGGTATGTTCTTCTGGGACAATCTTTTTCTATATTGCTCCAGAGGAGTACAACACTCAAGTGCGATAGCAATTGGATGGGACTAAGGTGGGATTCATCTGCTCCACCAAAAGTTAGGTGGCCAGTTTAAACCCACCATCTGGCTCCTCCAGTAGCCATGAAAAGAGACAAACGTCCACAGAGGGTAGCTCACCCCATGGTAAGGTATCCCTCACCCTTGCCAGTAGTGTCACAAGACCCCGCACTAGACAGCTGCCCTAGATGAAGTGAGTGCCACTCGCAGAGAAATGGTGAGTCTAGAACATACTTCTTGCTACATCCTGAAACTTTAGTCTACTTTCTACGGTGATATAGTACAGAATTGTGTTATATGTCTGCTCCTTGTCTAGTACGACTCCGGTGGGAAAATAAAGGAGAGAGTAACCCAGTTAAATCCTGAGGTTCTGTTCATTTGCGAGAGAAGGACTGTTACAGTGCCTCAGTTTTATTACCAATACTATTACAAGTTGTTCTATTTTCTGTGTGATGCTGGTATCTTTTAAGGAAATTGGCAGTGCAAAAGGACTGGTCACAACATTGCCATGACACTAGGTAAAAGGCCTTTGCAGTTACGGACAAGCACATGATTTAACAGTCTTGCCCACCTCAGGTTTGCATATTAGTGCTTCTGAGACCACCGAATACATCCATAGTGCATGCCCTCAACTGTCTTGGGAACCACCTGAAAAGAACTCAAAGTGCATCTGCTTCCCCTGATTATGGGTCAATCTGTATGTATAGCACTTTGATTTAGACTTTCTGGAGGTTTTTTTTTAACTTTTCTCTAATTACAACATATATTTCTACTTGTGTATGCAATATACAGCGGATGAACCAAATTTACATGGGATAGCAAAATGTATAGGAATCTAGTAAGGAATAGGACTGAAAAAATACACAGGAAGAAGGTATCCATCTGATGCACGTGAAGAGCTATAAAAGACACTTGCTCCTACTTTAACTTACGTCTTCTGGCAGCATGATTGCCCCTTGATTACATGCAACTTGCAGTTAAATAATGAGGCTGCGCAGGACTATGCATCCTCTAATAGATATACAAGGCCTTTTACCTTTGATACTTCTTTTTCCTGCCATAAACAAAGATCTAGAGAACAACTACTGTGTTTGTTACTAAATATAGCACAGTTTTTATTCCATAGTAATCATTTGTCAGTGTTCTTGATTGCCACATCTGAGCTTTGACGCACAACAGTTTGGTTTTACAGCTTCTGGAAAGTTATTTAGTTATTTGTGCAAAGAAAGTTTTCTCTATAATTCCTTTAAGGACATCATAACTGCTGTGGCTGTGCCAGTCTGTCAGGACTAACGTCAGCTATCTAAATACGTGCTTAACAACTTCATTAATAATTGCCTTCAATCTCCCAATGTTTCAGTTGACTGAACTGACATCAGTTCTCCTGTTTTGGTAATTCTCTGTGTCTGTTCTCCTAAACCATCAAATGTCTATTACTAATTCCCCCACAAATTGGCAAGCAATGGGGCACGTACAGCCTGTCACCCCCCTTGTCTCTGGGAAGAGCCTGCTGTGACCACCAATGTGTCACAAAATGGACAGGGGAGGGCAAGCAGAGATGAAAAGATCTGGTACACGAAGGTGTATGTCTGTTCAGCACATTATTTCCTAGGGGAACTGGTGCCTTTTGCATTACAAATGATTCACACTTCACAAACTGTGATCCTGATAAACAGGAACAAACAGTTTTTAAGACCTGGATTAGTCTAGTTGCACCTTGAGGCAGCATTGGAAAATCAGGACGTCTTGTGATGACTGAGTCGTCTAGATATGGGAGATGGACATTGCCAAAGGACTGGTGGCATACCGCTCTCCCTCCACAGCCAGGTTTGTCCCCCTCTGCACACCAATTTCCAGCTGAAGCACACACTGTGGCTCCCCAAATGGCCTGTGTCGGGGGTTGTTGGGTCTCCCTGGGGGCTCACAGCACAGTCTGCTCAGGACTGAAATGCTTTGTTTTAATGAGACTTGGGGGTTAGTTTTTGGCTGCCCCCTGAGGTGAAGCTGGGAGGGTGGTGATGGCCTGGGGTGGAGGTCAGATGCTGCCCGAGCAGGGAGGCACAGCGCTCTGGTGCCGGACACTTCCCAGGCATTTCCTTCCCTATTCCTGTCAGCTCCCTGGGAAAGGGGAGTTTTAAGGAGGGGCCTGGAGGAACCGAATGGGCTGGGATGGGCAACTGGCATGGGAGCGAGCAGCAGCAGGAGGGGCAGGAGCTGGATCCAGCATGGCCTGGAGGGGTGGCCGGAGGGAGAGGGTGTCTGTGGGGGCCTTGAGCACACCTCAGGCTGCCCCGGGGCTGGCTCTGACACTGGCTGCCCTCACAGGCCGGCCCTGCTCCCTGGCTGGCAGTGGTGGGACAGGCCCTGGCTGCTCCTGGTCCCCCACTGCCCTCGGCCCCGCAGCTCCCTGTCAGAGAGTGTGGGCTACCTCAAGCCCAGGGCCCCCCACCCAGGGCCGGCTCCTGAGAGACCCCCCTAGCCTGGCCTGATCCCCCAAGGCGCTGCTGCTACCCTGGGCAGGCCCACCGCCTTGGGGAAGGCCGGGAGCAGCCCCTATGACCGGGCCCTGGGCCTGGCGCTCAACCCCCTATGTGCCCCCCCGCACATAGAGACCCCAATACTGGCCTCCCCTCACAGCTTGGGATTTCCCCCACCCCACATAACCACCCTGGTGACCACGCGGGGTGTCCACCATGGGGCTCCCTCAGGAGCTGCAGGCCAGCCCCAGGCTGCCATGGGGAAGGGCAGGTGCTGCCAGGGGGTCACTGTGGGGACTGGGGGTAGGTGCAGGGAGCCGGCTGCACTGGAGGGCCTTTGGGGCCAGAGGGGCACAGGAAGATGCAGGCAAAACACCCCACGGTTTGGGCTCGGTACTGTGAGCAGGCCTGTGTGGCAGGGTGCAGAGGGACGAGGCTGCTCGTTCCGCGTGCTGGCAGAGAGGCACCAAACATTTTTGCTGTCAGCAAGCCACTGATGTTTCCTGTTTCGGTGCAAGTTAAAAGTTTAGGACAACCCCAAGTTTAGGAATGACTTGAGTAATACTTCCAGTCTCTCCCACCCTCCTACATACAAGGAGAGCCACCCTCTGAATATAGAGATTAGTACGCGAAACCACACGTGTTGTTCTTAAAACAGCAGATCAAACAAAAGCGAGTGAAGGAAGGGGAGAGGCTTTTAACACACAGAGCTGTTACTTCACATTCCAAAATATGTTCATAACCTGCCAGTGTTGCTGGCAGTGGAGTTTGCCAGAGGAGACCAGCTCCACAGCCATCAGAGGTCACTTTGCGGGAGATACGCTGATGGGTGTATCCCACATCCTTCTTGTCTATGTCTGATGATGACAGGATAGCCTGTGTGACCCAGAAGACCAACCGTATCCTGGGCTGCATCAAAAGAAGCGTGGCCAGCAGGTCGAGGGAGGTGATTCTGCCCCTCTACTCCGCTCTGGTGAGACCCCACCTGGAGTACTGCGTCCAGCTCTGGAGCCCTCAGCACAAGAAGGACATGGAGCTGTTGGAGCGGGTCCAGAAGACGGCCACAAAAATGATCCGAGGGCTGGAGCACCTCTCCTACAAGGACAGGCTGAGAGAGTTGGGGCTGTTCAGCCTGGAGAAGAGAAGGCTGTGGGGAGACCTTCTTGCGTCCTTTCAGTACTTAAAAGGGGCCTGTAGGAAAGATGGGGACAATCTTTTTAGCAAGGCCTGTGGTGACAGGACAAGGGGTAATGGTTTTAAACTAAAGGAGGGGAGATTTAGACTAGATATAAGGAAGAAATTTTGCAATGAGGGTGGTGAAACAGTGGAATGGGTTGCCCAGAGAGGTCATGTAGGCCCCATCCCTGGAAACATTCAAGGTCAGGTTGGACGGGGCTCTGAGCAACCTGATCTGGTTGATGATGTCCCAGCTCACTGCAGGGGGGTTGGACTAGATGACATCTAAAGGTCCCTTCCAACCCAAAGCATTCTATGATTCTATGTTTATTTCACAGAAAGACTTTACTGACAGTTGTGGCAGGATCCAGGGTCACCCAGCCCTTCAAAGTGAGAGAAATGACACCTTTGCCTGAAAAGGAGGAACTGGAAACCACCATGGGCCATCAGATTTCTAATGGTCTCAAGCAGTGCGTTTTACTGGAGGACAAAGCAGAACAAACACACTGTTCAGCTAAAGAACTTGGGCAGGTGAGGCAGCTAAAAATAAGAGGGTTTGGGAAAACCAGATCCTGCCCGCAGAGACCTTTTTTCCCATCTTGGTCTCTATCTAGCCATTTTCAGAAGCTTCCTGAAATGTGATGTCAAAAAGTCTCTGTCTCACAGCTATTTTTCCTGCGTCACAGCTGTGTTACCTGTTCTGTGGCCTTCTGGGTTATTTCTCATTTCTGGATCTGCTGCGGGCTCACTGCTCCAGCCTGATCATCCCCGCTTCCAAATGCCTCCCTGGCACAAACACACTTCTCTTCAAGAAAGGAGGGCTGCCACCCAGATAAAGTCAAACACCTGCTGGCTGTCCTGCCTGCTCCCCCTTCTCTTGCCGCACCACTTCAGTGAGCCCGTAACACACATAAGATGGCAGCAAACAAAACAGCCGTAATAGCTGCCAGAAGGGCCAAGGTCAGTCCTGTTTCTTTGATTTCAAAGATGCAGGTGTTGTCTGTTGTTTTTTACCCTGTTGAGCAGTAAGAAGTGCTTTGGCATAAAATTTTGCTTATAAGGAAGGAACAAGCATAGAGCTTGTCTGTACTGGTAGTTTATGGCAAGGGAAGTGAGCATGTGGATCCCAGGTACTCTGCTCCAAGTGCTTAATTGGCATGCCTTGGGATGGGATACCTTCTTCCACTTTAAGAACAGATTATACAGCACCCTCCATTTAATTTGCACTGAAGGTGTCAGTATGGAGAGCTGGCAGGGGATAGCTGATGTGCTGTCGGTTCTCACATCAGCTTATTTAGCAGTAACGTCCTTGTGTTGACAGGTCTCAAACATTTATGACTTAAAGGAAGAACACCGCAGGTCCAGAAATCTCCTCCCAGCCTGAGGAGGAAGAAAAACACAGCTTGGATCTATCATTTGCCACTCGCCACCATGACGTCAGCTTGGGGCTGAACTCTCTACCTGTGGCTGGGACCTTAAATGAGCTGGCGCCAGAGGAGAAAAGCACTTTCCCTTAGGTTTAGCAGCAAGTAGCAGCAGCAACAGAAGCGGCAATGAGACGCTGTGTATTCCTCTCTGTGTTGCTCTGCCTGGTGTTGAGCCTTTCGAAAGGTAAGAAACACTATCTTCTGTTTTGGGATTTATCAGGGCAGCTATTCTGTGGCAGTTGAATGGATTGCTCAGTACTTTCAGCGGCTGCTGAGAGGCTGGAGGTCAGTGGCGATACACAACTCAGCATGTCTAGATTTTGATTAATTAATGACAAAAAATGTCACTGCAAGCCAACAGTTTTCCTTGTTCACAGAACAATGCAAAATCACTGGTGCTTGTGATTAACCTAATTTAGCTTATTCCAAGACCAGTTTTCAGGAACTGCACACTAAACCCAGGTAATTCAGTCATTTAATCAGCTCTATTACAGTCATAACAAAAGGTGCGACTGTTCCACCCCAGTACCCAGGGAAAGGAGTGCTGCCACTGGCCTTCCGGCCAGAGGCTTCTTAAACAATCAATGTGGAAAGCAGAGTCTGGAAAGCAGCTCCACCTGAGCTGGCTCGCAAAGCATTCGTTCCCTCCTGTTGAAATTAATTAACGGGAACTTCACCACCAACCTGGGTGGCAGAGGGTTGCACCATGGTCTATTCAAGCTGAAGGGCAGGTGTCATTCCTTAAGCTACTTACCACTTTTTTTGGCATTGTGACAAACTTGGTAGTTGTGGGCCAGAGCCTCTACCCAAAACTGCCTGTCCCCAATATTCAGTGACAGATATGAGGGAGTGAAGGCATTAGCAGAAGTAGAGTTAAGGCAACTATGTGAAGGGTTTTGTGGCAACTTGAAGCTGTGGGAGGACAGGAACTCCCAGCTAATATGGAGATAAAGTTACAGACATATGAGCCAAATTAAGACCTTCACTGATGCTGTTAAGCTTGCAACTGGTGACAGATGGTTGTGAGTCTCTGTTGACTGCTGTGAGTGAACATATGTATTTCCAGCAACATCTACAACATGCTACAAACCAATTTTTAGCTAGAAGTTATAAGCATAGAAGTCTTCAAGATTGTCAGTTGCTTAGTTTTCTGTTTGGAAGCTTGTGGGTAACAGCAAGATGTGAAAAATCTTGACCCAAGAGCTACTGAAAGCAATGTGAGTCTTTCACTTGAACAGACTTTGCATCCGGACGGGCCTGCCCAGAAACCTTTTTCATTCTAACCAAACATTGTAAAAGCTTTGCAGGCTGTGTCTGTTTGAATAGTACTGGCAAAGGACCTGCACTGCTCAGAAGCCAGATGTCTCTGTTATTCTATAACCTTGGTCGTAACACCCATTTCTTTATCTCCGTGGTATAAACACCTAAGTCTTTTCACACACGCTCTTTCCTTACACAGAAGGTCAGATCTAGGCAGACAGAGCCATAAAATAGCCACCTTTGCTCAGGTTACCTTTGACAAGCCCATCGGCAAGGTTCAACTGCAGCTCGTATGCTCCGCTGTCACCACGGACGTGATTCTTCCCAAGTCCAAAGGGTACTCCTGAACGACTGTTAGCCAGAGCCTCTACAAGGCTAACAGTTGTTGTAGACTAAGGACTAGCTCTGTAAGAGGGTACTGCCCCAACATCCGTTTTGAGAAGGCAGTCTAAACCTGTATCAGAAAAAGTGTGGCCAGCAGGAGTAGGGAAGTGATTGTGCCCCTGTACTTGGCACTGGTGAATACTTGAATACTGTGTTCAGTTTTGGGCCCCTCAGTAGAAGAAGGACATTGAGTTGCTGGAGCGTGTCCAGAGAAGGGCAACGAAGCTGGTGAAGGGTCTGGAGGACAAGTCTTATGAGGAGCAGCTGAGGGAACTGGGGTTGTTTAGCCTGGAGAAGAGGAGGCTGAGGGGAGACCTTATCGCTCTCTACAACTGCCTGAAAGGAGGTTGCAGCGAGGTGGGTGTCAGTTTCTTTGCCCAGGTAACATGTGACAGGATCAGGGGAAATGACCTCAAATTGTGCCAGGGGCAGTGTAGATTGGATATTAGGAAAAATTTCTTCATGAAAGGGTTATCGGACACTGGAACAGGCTGCCCAGGGAGGTGGTGGAGTCCCCATTCCTGGAGGTATTTAAAAGATGTGTAGATGTGGTGCTTAGGGACATGGTTTAGTGGTGGACTTGGCAGTGTTAGGTTTACGGTTGGTCTCGATGATTTTAAGGGTCTTTTCCAACCTAAACGATTCTATGATACTAATACTCTAAAACCATGGCCTGTGGCCAACATAGATTCATATTATCAGGGTTATAGGAAAAATGTACATTTCTTCACATTGATGGGAACAAACAATGCTGCCTATAGGACTCATTGACCAGTGGAGGCAGAAGCCTTGGCAGAGAACTGGCACAATTGCTCATGTTTCCTCTTCACCTAGAGGAGACTAATGGATTACTTCGGGCATTGTCTTTTTGATATGCCTTTTCTATGTCCGGTTTATTGATCAGAAGAAAAAAGTTTATAAAATTTTCCTCACTTTGGATTTTCAAAGCCCTACAAAGCTCTTGAAAAGTGGGGTCTATCTTTCAAATGTCTGTTGAGATTTGCAATATGTTTTTTTAATATACCATCCATAAGAATGTGTTAGTGCCAAGGATTTTAGCCACAAATACATTAGTCTTCCAGCTGCATGCTATTAATGCCTTAGATTAAATTATGATTGCAGCAGCATTAACTCAGAGTAAATATGTTTATTCCTAACTCATATATTAACTAATTTAGATTAAAGTTAGATCGTATGATCCAAACTGGCCATTTGTCAGTATCACACATTTATCAGCAAGTCTGTTGTGTTATTCTCCTTACTTCTAGGAAAAAAACCCCCAAAACATTTCTTATATCAAGAGTTAAGAATGACAGTTTAAATATAAAATAAACATCCTAAAAATAAATATATAAAATACTTTGGAAGAGTAAACACAGTAACAGGTAATGCTGAAACCAAAATGTGAGGAAAATTTTCTTCAACTATTGTCTGTTATCAGCCAGGTTTCTCTTTATTCAGAAAGAACTATAACAAGGAAGGAAAAAAACAACAAAAAAAAAATGTATACTGTCATAACTGCATGGAAGTGTAGTCTTGGAAAGAGAGTTTTGATACCACTGATGATAATTATAGCATAATATGCATTCTTTGAATAAAAATACTCTACTTTCAACGTCCGCTTGAATTTGTTACAGTGTAGGAGAAGGCGTTAGCAAAGGCAGTCATTCTTCCACCGCTGCTCTGAAAGAGTCCATGTAGAGTTTTTATGATACTTCTCCTGAGAGCATCTTCTGTAGTTGCAAATTATCTATATATGTATATCTTGCAGCACATGTGGTTTTTGTGGATTTAGCTGAGGTCTAGAGCAGAATCTGAAGAGTCACTGTGAACATGTTAACTGTGGAGTACAATGTCATGTAAATCTAATTAAAAACAGTGCAACTACTGAAGATGCATGATGGAAAAAGCACTGCTTCTTTAAGGGGTGAGAAAAGCAAATTAACATAGTAGAAGGTGGCAACGTTGGCACTAGGTAAGACGAGAACTCTGTTAGCTCTCAGCAGGAGCATATGCTCAACCTAATGAGGTGCCCTTGACCCTGCTCGGGCAGCCAGAACTGGCCATGAGGCGCTGCATTGGGAAGGCGGAGGAAGCATTCCTGCAGAGAGACACACGTGTGACGGCAACTAAGCATGCGACAATCACCTAGAGCAGAAAGGCACAAAGAGCACAAAACTGCTATTGGTGACAAACAAGCCAAACGTGAGGGTGTGGGAGAAGAACAACAAAGGAAAACAAGACACCAAGGCAGCATTGGCATCGGAGAAAACCCAAAGGCAGGCCAAGGCTGCCCAGGGCTGTGGCTGCT
>VYZW01022481.1:2763-19648 GCA_013401315.1 Balaeniceps rex
GGAATTATTTCAAGCTAGAGGAACTTGATTGAGCTTCAGCAGTCTCTGATGGGACGTCTTCCTCCTCACCTGTTCTCTAAGTCCTATACCCATTCTGCAATTGCAGACAAGGAGCCTTTGTAGTGTTGCCAGAGTGCAAGTTTCCAGCCTCTCCCTTCTTGTGAGTCTTCATCCACCAGTCCTTTGAGGGAGTCTCTAGCCAACCCTCCTTCCTTGTAACATGGGATTTGTGTTCTTTGTACTGGAGGGTCTCTGTGAAGACCCTGTTTTCCTCCCATTCATCCTCACACAGCTGGCTCACCTCCTCCCACCATTCTTTCACCCAGCAACCCAGCACCTGAAGAAGAGCACACCTCTTGGCAAGGCCCACACCAACGTAATACTCTATTATTGATATAGTAACACTAAACAAAGTCTTGGTGAATCCACTAATAAACCAGGCACTTCAATCCCCCTTTTTCCAATCCTTACCAGTAATTCTAGACAAGAATTAAGGAAAAATAAAATGCAGGCCATCAGTTCCTGAAGACACCAGAACTCTTTTTAACCCCTCATTTTGCAGAAATGACAAATAGCATGGCTTCTGTTGTTTTCCAAATTAAAAAAAAAAAAAAAAAAAGCCTTTGCCCTAGTTATACAGTTCGCACTCTGACTTCTCATCCTTCAGTATGTCTTTTTTTGTTAGGATTCTTGCTATTCTAGTGTAGTGACTTGTACACATAGCTGCTGTGCTTTTCACTTAACCTATAAAGGCAGTGACAAAAAGATTTAAAGCTACGGTGTCAATTATGAATTCTGGTTAGACTACGAGAACGGACACTATTCATTTAAGAAGAATTTTCAAGAGCAAAAACACACCCCTCAATAAACCTCAAGGGGAGTTAATAGCATTAATATGCACCCCAGCATTGAACCTCCACTGAGTAGCAAATCTGCAGCTAAACCTCAGGATCCTGGGATTTCACACCTAAGACAGCACTGAAAATAGGCACCCTAGGACATTCCAAAATCAGCGCACCAGCCTGCCCTCCATCACTCCTCTCCATGGACTGTGTTACTGTTGCAGCATTTATTTATCTTCTCACACAGAGCTGCAGCTGGGAGACATAACTACCCCAAAAAGTCACTTCCCTGCTGGCAGGCAGCAAGATGAAGCGGCCAAGGACCACACTCCAGCATGCTTCAGGGAAAACAGCTAACTAGCTGCCACAGGCTGAGGCGGTGCAGCCAAGGTCAATGCTATGCACCTGTTCTCCCTGCAGAAAACATTAAACCACACCGGCTCCTCTCCAATGAGTTTTTAAGTCTCACTTAAACATATCAGTTTATTTTTTTTCATGCAAAGATGACATACCATCCCTGCATCCTCACATCAATTGGTAAGCGCTGATGATTAAAGGAAAGAGTCTTGCTGCAAAGCTTTCTAGTCCATGTTCCTCCTAAACATAAACTACAGGAACAAAAGAAGTTTCTCATAGCTTTTCCTGGTTGTCTAAAGCTCACGCTTCCTAATTAACCTCTTTCTAGGACTTGACACAAGATGGCTTTTGACTATCTGATGACACAGCATGCACATTAGTCTGACTAGGGGCACTTGCTTAAGTTCACTTGGTTGAAGTCTGGTGGGGAATACTCAAACCAATAAACAGAAGGGGGGGGGGAAATCAAAGCATTTGTGTCTGACAGAGTTTAACATTTAACTTCCACGTCACAATTAGCAGTTCAAAGTATGAATGCTGGAAAACAGCCTTTTCCTCCAATTTTCCCCAAGTACTTTGTAAGGACAAGAACAACTGAAAATACTGAGGAAATAACTCAAACTACAGCCTTAAATTCCTATTCTACCCCCAAAGGTACGATGCAGTATCCGTTTTAAGAGCAGCTGTTGAGCAAGTAGCAAAACCAAGATTCTGATCTGCTAACTGAAAAGATAACCACCTGCTTTCAGCTTCAGGATATAAACTAACACTTCACAGTTAACGCAACATAGTTTCTGCCACTGGGCAAAATTCAAACCAGACTTCAGCCATGCATAACCTTTCCTCTGCAGACGGATCAAAGAGCAAAAACAAGCAAACAATCCTTTTAGAATCAAGGGAAGCCTGTACCCTGTTGCGGGGTGGGGGGGACACAAATAAAAATCATATTTTTCCTCCTTTGAGGCGGGGGGGATATTTTTTTCAAAAAAAATCCCTATTGGAGCTGAAGCCTTCCAAAACTAATGTCAAAGAGCTTATACGAGCCCTACCGTGGCACTGTAGTTTACGTGGACTCCCACTACCTTCTGCTTCAGCATGAATTTAGGTCCTCATGAGGCCCAGGGTGGACAGCCTCAAACTTAATGCATTTTCTGGTCCAGATCAAGATCTGCTTATCCTTAGAAGAGGTGCATTATTCCTATCAGTGCATACAGACAGAATGAAAGGGAAACACAATCACGTGGGCGTCAGGGATAACTCTGAAGCTGACACCTTGAGCAGTGCCAGTGTTTTAAGAGTCCCTGGAAAAGGAACAAGGACACACTTTGGCAAAAACATATTCCCATCCCAAAACAACATGAAAAGCTTTCATGCTGTTTTACCTGATAGTATAGTTAGACATTAGTAAGTGGGGAAGACATACTGGCTATGTAAATAATTGGTCAGAATGAAAGCAGAAGATATACCAGCCTTGACTCCTGAATAAGGAGGTCTCATTTCCCAGCATGTCTTACAGCTATCTTGAATAGGCGATCACCTCTCCCAAAGAAACGTAAGAAATACTGCATGAACATAATTCCAGTACTCTGCAGTAAAACTCCCCAGTGAATCATAGAATCATTAAAGTTGGAAAAGACCCCTAGGATCATCTAGTCCAACCATCAACCCAACACCACCATGCCTACTAAACCATGTCCCAAAGTGCCACGTCTACACATTTTTTGAATACCTCCAGGGATGGGGACTCCACCACCTCTCTGGGCAGCCTGTTCCAATACTTGACCACTCTTTCAGGAAATAAATTTTTCCTAGTATCCAATCTAAACCTCCCCTGGCACAACTTGAGGTCATTTCCTCTTGTCCTATCGCTTGCTACTTGGGAGAAGAGACCAACACCCACCTCACTACAACCTCCTCTCAGGTAGTTGTAGAGAGCGATAAGGTCTCCCCTCAGCCTCCTCTTCTCCAGGCTAAACAACCCCAGGTCCCTCAGCCACTCCTCATAAGACTTGTTCTCCAGACCCTTCACCAGCTTCGTTGCCCTTCTCTGGACACGCTCCAGCAACTCAATGTCTTTCTTGTACTGAGGGGCCCAAAACCGAACACAGTATTTGAGGTGCAGCCTCACCAGGGCCGAGTACAGGGGCACGATCACTTCCCTACTCCTGCTGGCCACACTATTTCTGATACAAGCCAGGATGCTCTTGGCCTTCTTGGCCACGCTGCTGGCTCATGTTCAGCCTTCTGTCAACCAGCACCCCCAGGTCTTTTTCCATCAGGCAGATTTCCAGCCACTCCTCCCCAAGCCTGTAGCATTGCATGGGGTTGTTGTGACCCAAGTGCAGGACCTGGCACTTGGACTTCTTACACTTCATACAATTGGCCTCGGCCCATTGATCCAGCCTGTCCAGATCCCTCTGCAGAGCCCTCCTACCCTCGAGCAGATCGACACTCCCACCCAATTTGGTGTCATCTGCGAACTTACTGAGGGTGCACTCGATCCCCTCACCCAGATCATTGATAAAGATGTTAAACAAGGCTGGCCCCAAAACTGAGCCCTGGGGAAACTCAGTGAGACTGAATAATCAGTTTCTGGCACAAAATTAAGCCATTTATTTAGCAGTGCCACATCTGTCAAGAAGAGGATGAACATGTTACATTACAAAACATCACAACCAAAGTGGTTCTTAGAAAACTTTGGTGACTAAACTCCATTTGAAAGCATATACCAGTTCCACAGTCAGCTGGCAAAAGTTTAAAATCACCACGTGTTTATTAGGTGCCCTGTTAATTTTCCAGGAAGAAAACTGGAGTCATTCTACAGTAACGAAAGTACTCCGGCCCAAGGACACCAGATACAGATATATAAATAGATAGACATGTATGCACACGCATACACACACATAACCAAAACCAATCATTTTTATGTTTAAAAACTGGATTCAGGCACTGAATGAAGCAAATTGTACAGTTCCATCAAAAAAAAAAAAAAAGTCTTTTTTTCTTTACTGATGAGCCTATTAGCAGTGCCACATGCCTGTCTGAAGGAGCTGGGCCTTTTGGCAGCAGATGGCCAAAAATCCACCTTGTAGAGAACACTAACAAGTTTTTTATTCCTATCTTTCTTCAGCCTGAAATTTTGATGCATATGGGCCCCATTTAGCTGCAATCCACCCTTGGCGATGAGCATCAGCAACATACACCATGCTTCACTAAAGTAAAGGAAATGAGATGCACATAAATATATTGAAATAATATTAAGTTTGAGACATCATCCCACAGGAAGGAAATTCCAGGTTCCGACAGACAGCACCCTGCACCGTCTTGGTCCTCTCTGTACCCTGTAGCTCATATGGTCCTGGGGAACTCCCTGAAAGACCAAAGAATGACAGCGAACGCTGGCAATGGGCAGCTCCCAATGTTCTGCACACCACGTGTATCATGGATCTATTTTTAGAGAATCCTGACCTAGTATGTGAAGACTTTCAGTCCCGAGGGACTCAGATAAATAATTGCAGGTGTTGTGATATTTTACATAAAAGATCAAAACTGCCCTTCAATCTGTGGTTCAGTGTACATCCTGATAGGCAACAGCGCCAGCTGCCCTGCCACCCCCTCTCGGGTCCCTCAAGCAAAAACTCCCTGTCTCCAGGTCTCCCCTCTCCTAAGGCACGCCCAGGCCATTACTTCCCAGGCCTCCCATTCATACCCACAGCTCCAGCTGTGCTCAGACACTTGGGTTCTCCAGGGGCCTGACTAGCAGTGATCAGGCAGCTTTCTGCAAAAAAGACATGCTAAATTTAGCATGCAAAGTGGAAAGGAAAAAAAGCTACTGGAACAACAGTCTTCACGCAAGTTTGTCTTCATCCCAAATGTCTGCCACCCTGCTAGACTCACTCTCAGCTGATACGAATTTCCAAGACACTCCTTGCCAGTGACTATCTCACTGGAACAGGTTGCCCAGAGATTGTGGAATCTCCATCCCTAGAAATATTCAAAACTTGAACTGAAATGGTACTGTGCAGCCTGCTCCAGCTGAGCCTGCTTTGAGCGGGGGTTGGCACTAGACAATCTTCAGAGGTGCCTTCCAACCTTCACCGTTCTAGGATATCCATGCATTAGCTTTGGGGCACTCTCGTTGGAGGAGCGCTTCAGCAGGGAAAAGGTTTTTGTCCTTGTAATAACAGAATGACAGCAGCTGGACAGACTTCACCTGGATCAGACCGAACTGGTCCCTGCTTGCAGATTCACCAGAAGTTAAGAAGCTGAAATAGCTTGTATGCCAGGAACGTACAAGTGAAATTGCCCTTTTCTAAGGGACAAATTAACTCCAGCACTTTACAGCCAACACTGGTTGCAGCCGGCCCTTTGACACACTCCCACAGCTCTCTCCCACCTCCCCGACACTTGAACAGGCTTCAGAAGACATGACAGTACACAACCTTGACAGTCTGCAGCCTTGACTGGATGAGGAATCCCAACCCCAGGCAACAGACAAGTCAGGGATCGAGTGGGATCCTGCCCTGGGCAGGAATGAACTAGGTGACTCCTTGAGGTCTTTTCACCCCTACTTTGAACATATTAAAAAAAACATCTTGAAAACTAGTTCTCCCTGACCTTTGAAAGCATCCAAAGGCTTATAATAAACAACCTCCGATCTCGAACTCTGTCCCGCTGTTTCTTTGTGACAACATATTATTTTATTGGCATCTAGCCTCTAAACGCAACACCTGCATTACAAGGCACCAGGTAGACAATTACACAAGTGACAGACAAACAGGTAACAGGGTAAACCTGTCTCAAAACGTGGTTGCCAAAAGATAGCAGCCAAAATAAATGGCTGCATTTTCAGAAATACATAGCATGCAGGATTCAGACCAAAAAAAAAAAACCCCAAAACCACCCCAAAAAAAACCCCAAACACACAAGGTATTATATTCACTAGTCTCACAGAATTCCTACACATTTCAAGACGTCATTTTTACGGTATAATCCCCTCACCTCTGGAGGGCTACTTATTCATTTTACAAAAGGTCCCAATACTCACACTGATGTCTAGTAGACCCTAATATAAAGTGTGGGACAAGATGCTCTTTAATGACATCAAAAAGACATCAGAATCTGGCAATTTGTGAGCACAGTAGGAAAAATAAAGAAACTACTGCTACCCAGCAAATTGCCATCACACAGCTGATGCTTCTTTTAATGTTCCTCTGCAGAACTGCAAAGCTTTTAGCTGAAGAGCAGTTTAAGTCTTGCCATGCAGACCTCAGCGAGGCACAGCAGTAATTTTCGGCTTCCCTTCAAATATTTCTGCTGAACAATTTCATGATGTCATTTGCTTAAGTTTGCCAAGACTTAGATGAGGGAGACAGACCCAAAGGACCAAAAAAAAAAAGTTATTGTGGATATTGGGATGGCGTCATTTCTTTAGCCTTCTCTGGGTTTCCATTTCTTACGTAAATTTACCGCACATCAGTGTAAAAGTGACCTCAGTAAGAAAGAAGAATCAAGAAACGTCAGTTATGAATACTATCTCTGGTCTTAAATTCAAGAATCTTGTGTAGGTTACTTAACCTTTCTTCCCCAATTTCCCCAGCTAGAAAATGGAAGTATTTTACTCCTATTCTTTCTTTTGATGTATCATCTAAATGCAAGTTCTTTGGAAGAAAGACTCTACGCAACATCTTGCACAACAGGAACATCACCTTAATCATAACTCCGAGGCTGTGCAAGCCCCATCTCACTCTTAGCCCCACTTAGTCTATGGCTAAGTTATTAAAGCTACATAACAAATTAAATTTAAAATATCTACAAATACGAATGGGAAACTAAATCCCACAAGTTCAAATGACAAGCCAAGTGAAAAGTCAATTTAATTTCTAAAACCTAAGCTTTAATATTGTCATGTGGAAGTCACAGCACAGGTGAGCAAATTTTAAATAGATGCAAAACACCAATGGACAGAAGCAACAGAGACAGAGCCAGCAGACTGGAACTTCAGCATTCCTAAGTGATTAATATTGACCACGAAGATTAAAGTGACCTTGTTGCACAAATGGAAACAAGGACAGAAAACACAGCGCATTTGAAAGCCAACACTTCCCAGTGAGTAATAACACCCATTAAAGTTTCAAATGATCCCTGCATCTTACCAGAAATTGTCCTCTATGTAGATTTTTCACATTTGAAAAGTAAACTGTTGAAGAATAAGAAAATGCGCAGATAGAATAACATCAGCTAGTTCTAGACTAATAATATATGATTATGAAAGTTACTTATTACACTGATCTCAGCTTCTATTTTCCGCTATAACTAGTTCTTTTAAGTTGAAACCATTCACTCGCTGGAGCCAGCGTTACAGTACATCCACTGATCTCTCATCTGGGATTTATTCCACCTTCCACCAATCTCACCTATCGTTCACATTATCATTTCTGAAATACAAGCATACTCTGATCTGCAAAGCAGGCAGAGATTTTTCAAGTACAAAAAACCCTAATTATTGCTTCCAAGCACCAACTCATTTATGCAGGCACTTAAACCCCAGGTTAGCAAAAGATGAGAGAGCAAATGGCCCACAACTATGTACTAGCAGGTATTTAAAGATGAAATCACAGACAACTTTCTTTGCTATACCTTCACTTAATCCGAGGCTAAGGAAAGTGTAAGCCAGTGCGATAAACTGCTGAATACCATGATTTTACTTTGCCCACTACAGCCAAGATGAACCTGTCTGACAAACAAACACTCCTTACCTATTATTGAACAGATCTCAAATAAAAGAGTCAGCATTGCTAACATTCAAAACAATTAAAACAACCCCAAACCACCCAAAAGAGGGTTGGGGCATGCTGACTACATAACTTCTGGGTCATTTTCATCCAAGATAAAGAACATTTTCCCCTCCCTTTGCAGTTCTCTAACACCAATGCAAACAATGCGGTCGGTCTTCCTAACACGCCCAAGTTTCCTAACTCAGCTAGGCTGGGTTCGCAGCGTAGCGTCACTGACACAGCCCCGAGAAAAGCTCAGCCCACCCCAGTAAATATGCCAAGCGCAGCCACACAAGGAGTGTATTAGAAGAACACTCCCTAGCTAAAAAATAGATTGACTTGGATCCAATAGCCATGGTTTAGGGCTCTCTACTGTTGCTGGGCACTAGCCTGTTTCTCACAATGTTATGTTGGCTAGGCTTTCCACAAGCACCTGAGGGGAAGGCTGCAACCCCCCTCCTCCTTTGCAAGAAGGGGCAACTGTCATCTCCAGCATTACTCTTCCACAGCCACACACGCACCAGCTTGAAATGCAGAGAGGGAAGCTCGGTTCTGCTGCCAAGGTGGGGAGTCTTTGCTGTTCCCTCCTCGGTGGCCAGCACCAAAGGCTCGCAGACAGACTGCCTACAGCCAAGTCTATCCCAGCAAGCTAAGCAGGGCCAGGACAAAGACCTGAGCACTGTTTCATGGAAATTCCTACCATTAAGTCATTATTACCATCCTGGGATGCTCTGTCCTGTGCCCATCACTACTCCCCGAGACAAGGATGGCTGGGGTTAATACAGGCCAGGGACCACCCCCAGGAGGCAGTTTGGGTGCAGCTTCCTGATTCTTGAAGGAGGAAGGAAGAAAGGGAGGAGGCCTTTAACTGAAAGGACATGGGTCACAACATGGCAGTTGGCCTCAGACCAAATGGCCTTCTTGAGTCATTAGTAGCCAGCAAGTCCTTCCGAGGTTGCTCACAACCACAGCAACTGAAGAATTCAGAATTAATACCAAAGGGAAGAAGGGAGTACGAGACTGTCCAGTGTAGACCTTTTGCTCAGTATCAGGCTAACAAAGATTGAGATTGATATAGGCTACAAAAAGAAAAATTCAGCATCTGCTTCAAACTCATTCATTGTCTCTTAACCCATCTGAACTGTCACTCATAAAACTTCCACCCTAGAAATCTGTTTGAGGAATCCACTGTTGAATTCAAGCCCTTGAGCAACATAGAGAGCACGTGGGAGTTTAAGAGATGATGTATGTTTTTAATTTTCATTCTCAAGACCTACATTTGGGCATTTTAAAATGCTGACTTACTCAAGAAAATTTTGAAGTAGAATATAAGTGGCAACGAAGGAATACAACTCTTTGACAACCACCACTTCACTACCCTTCACACCAAGCTATCGCAGTAATACAACGGCACAGGGACACAGGTAAATCCTGGAATTTATCTGTTGAAAGGACTCTGTCAGGCACAAAGTCTGAAATGCGAGACGCTTCCAGAAATGGACTGTATTGTATCATTTGTTCTCAAGAGACTTGACAGATACCGTATGTGAGCTTCCTCTTGGTGGGTACTTTGTGTCCTAAACACCCCCGGCTCTGAAAAAGCTCAAGTCTTAACAGGGAGCTGAAGTGAACAGGACTAAATCTCTCCAGGGAATTGCTGCTACCCTACAGGTGCTGCTGCTCTCTGTGGCAACTCAGAGCATCTACAGAACTTCCTTCTCAGTGGTGACGACATTTTAGTCATTCTGATTTTATAAAGCTTGACATTTTCAACAGCAGATTTTCCAGTTTAAGCATGCCTTGTGTCTGTGCGCAATCCTCTTAAAAATTGAGTGATATTCTTGTAAGAATCTTAGCATATTTTAAGTTATCTTACACTGTTATTTCATGAACAGTCCCCACAAATACTTTCACACAATACTGCAGAGACCTTAACTAAAGGAAGGATAATGCAAGCAATGTACTGAAAAAAGTTGTAGAGCCAACCAGTGCTCTGCAGGACTGCAAAAAAACCCCAAACTTACTCTGCACTTCTACAGCAAGAGGCATTTCAGGATCCACCCTGCTTTGGTGATCAGGTCTGCACTTACAACTCCCGCTACATTTTATAAACGCCAAGTTTAGCTGAATCACAGTCCATGTGTAGGGTCTGGTAATACCTACTCTTACACACATCTGCTAAGATGATATCCAAACCAGCAAAATTCCTACTGATACAAAGTAGTCCAGAGTCATGGATGTACACACAGATGAGTCTGACATTCACCCTCTGCCATACACCAGCTTGTAACTCCACAGCCTCATTTGTGTGGCATGCCACACTCAGGCTGATACCACTACCTGCTTTGTACACCCTAAATTCAAAAGGAAAAAAAAAAAAAAAAGGCAAGAGAGCGATGCACTGATTATACCAGACACTGATTTTCTGCAAAGACCTGTTGAGCACTTGAAGACAAGTAACAGCCACGTTCCTGAAGCACACAGAGAAACATCTCATGCCGTCTGCTTCTCCTTAATGACACTTTAGTATCATGGGACATATCATTTAGTATGATGGGACCAGGGGACGGGTCCTCCCCACATCCCTTTATACAAGGGGTGTATTAACTTTATTTACTTTTTAAGTTAAGAGGAATGTCCCCACTGACTTCAGTGAACTTTTGGATCAGGCCCTATACTACCTCTTCTTATTTTACACGATTACCATACTTGAAAAGAAAACCTGTTTTGGGTCCTTCCAAGCAATTCCTGTTCCTCCCAACATTTATGTCAGGTTGAGAGGGAAAGATTTCTTTTTTCCCACCCTTATAAATAAAGGCAGATTGACCAGTTCCCAAATTGGTCTAATTCCTCCATCCCGACACACGTTTGATTACCACAGCTGCCCCCATGCTGCGATTCCTGAATACATCTTTAGTCCATCTTTCAGACTACAGCCTTGCAACAATGCTCCTTTTCAATGCCCATCAGCACCTACTCAGCACGTCTGCTCTCCAGCCCTGGCAAACCCTGACCATCTCCCCACAAAGCCCGGTATTTACCAGCCACGGAGCAAAAATACCACGCTCTCACCCCGGCTCTCCATACCGAGCCACGAGTTCTTCGTGTCTGTGGATTTGGACAAATGCTAAGGCGCTGAATGTTCCCAGGCTTCAGGCCAGCTTCGCTCGAAAAACTCATCTCCCTACCACACCGCCCACCGCAGCTGTCCGCTTCGCTACAGCAAAGCCCTCTCGGTGCCGAGGGACCCTTTTCGCCGAACACGCGGGTCGTGGGGCCGCCCTCGGGGGGACCCCGCGTGCCTCGCCCCGCGGCCAGGAGGGCCAGCTCTTTCCCAGCGTGCCGAACGCCGGCTCTTCGGCTCCAACGGCGGGAGCTGCGCCCTCGGCTCTCTGCCTCTTTCCCTCCGTGCCTCTCCGCCGGCTCGGCCGGGCAGAGGCGCCCGACCCCCGGCTACCTGTGCTGCACGGGGAGGCCGGGCGACCCTCCGCTCCCGCCAGAGAGCGAGAAGGGGCGGCCGGAGGAGCGGAGACAGCCCCTTTCCCGGGTACGGCCACGCCGTCAGCTCCCCCCCAAGACCCCCTCTCCCCGCCGGCAGCGGTAACCCCGCCGCCAGGCACAAACAGGGTGGAACCCGAGGGCTGGCGCGGCCGGGGCTCTGCTGGCACCCTGGGGGCGGAGGGGCCGCACGCCCCCGCCGGCCAGGCCACAGCCCCTGCGCCGGGGTCCCGGCCGCCTCGCACCGCCCCCCTTACCAGAGGGCGATCCTGCTCTTGGGGTAGCGCAGCCGCTCGATGCAACCGAGGACGTGGGGCAGCGTGTGCGCCGCGTTGCGGGCGATGATGACCAGGAGCACGGTGGGCTTCTGCAGAGCCGACTCGGGCAGGGGCTGGGGCTCGGGGCTCGACGGCGGTGGTGGCGGCGGCGGTGGCGGCGGCAGCTCCGGGGGCAGGCTGGCCCCGCAGCCGCCCAGCAGCAGCAGGAGGAGGAGGAGGAGGGGACGGGGGGCGCGGGGCCCGGCGCACGCAGCCATGATGGGCGCGGGGCGGCCGCGGGGAGCGGCGCCGGCTGTGCGGGGCGGCCGCTGCAGCGCGCCCGGCGCCGCAAGGAGGAGGAGGAGCAGCGCAGCCGCCTGCCCTCCCGGCCCAGCGCCCCCAAACCCGGCCTTAGTGGGCAGCACAGCTCGCCGCACCTCCTCCGGCACGGCACGGCACGGCCCGGCCCGCCCCCAGCAGGCTGCCGGGTGAGGACGCGACCCCGCCGCCGCCCCCCGAGCGCTGGGGCGGCAAGCACGGGGCGAGTGGGGTGGCCCAGGTGGGATCCTCTCATCCCCTGGATGGCTCCAGTTAGCACAGCCTGTGCGCACCTGCCTGAGTTTGGACCCGGTAAAAGCAAGAGTTACAAAACATACATTTATCAACCGAGTTTGGGGCTTGAAAGAGCCTTTTGGCAGATCCCGTTACAGCCTACCCTCCAAGGGCTGATGCTAACGCAGAGATCTCTTACGTTTGCTGCCTATGCGAAGATCTCGCCCTCATCCTTCCCACCCATTAGGGAATGAAGGTTACTTTGTGCTTTTATGTCAAAAAGTATTTTGCAAACATCCCTGGGATGCCAGCACGAAGCAGCCTCATGCACAGTACCCATCCCACGCTGCAGGAGGGGTGCGCAGAGTGCAGTTGCTCCAGCTGGAACGTGGCTGGAAGATGAAGATATTCCCTGTATTTCATTGACTCACCCTCCACAGAAAAGTTCCCATGAATGGACTGATGACAATTTAACAACAAAATAAATACAACGTGTTACAGCAATTAAAATTATTGGGTCGTGATTTTAAAAGGGGCAGAGTAATCACAGCTCTCTTAGAAGTTAATAGGATTTGGGCACGTTAAACCCTTTTCAAGATGAAATCTCTAATTAACTCTAAGGGCCCCATCACGGCGCATCTGGTTTTTACTGTGGGTAGGTAGTTCCTCCAACGTGAACAGATCCACTTGAAGCAGGCAGCACTGTTGCCTGTGCGCTTGCAAGACTCAAATAGGAGGAAACATTTAGCAACTGAATAATTGTTTATTAATTATCCACAATCTCATTGTGAATTGTTTGCAGCCCAGGTAGCATATATATATAGATAGTTCATGTCTGCAGTGTTCTTTGTTTATAGAAAGTAATTTATCACCCACACCAGATTATATTGTCTCAGTTTCCTGATCAGACAACTCCCCCCCAAAATAACGCAAAAGAGAACATCCTAGGAAAACAGTAAACTTCAGGAAAGAATCTCCAGAGGTTGAATCATCTGCACTAAAATTTGAAAAGCTTCTGCAATTTGTAAGCATCTTCCTGAACAACTAATGAAAATATATTCCTCCTGTTTGCCCTTCATGACACCATTATAATTGTCCTTCTAGAATGATACGTTAATGAGGCTTTTCTTTCACGGTTAGTTTGCCACATGTTGCTTTTATGCTTGGATTCATTAACCAAATAGAAGGAACAGCTTTGTAGTCTCTATGAAGTGATTAGGGTTTTGCAGGAGCCAGCCGAACCCACATGCACATAATGCCGCTGTCGTCCACAGGACCACTCGCATTTGGAGGATGGGGACTAACGCTACTGAACTATGCTTGGTGTGGAGGGCTAGCAGCCGGCTTTTTACATCCACTGGAGGTTCAAGCTGGGTCACAATCCTGTTTTTAGCAGGCTATGTGGCAGCTTCAGGAGAAATGTGCACCTCCTGTAACTCCTCTTCGCCATGCCTCCTCTGCGGATGCAGGTGCAACAACATGGGCTGCGTACTGATACCTGTGAAGCTTTTTACGGCATCAGTACCAAGCACTCCCTTGCTCACTTGAGGGAATGCAGGGTCAGCCCCCATAACCCAGAGCCAGCACGGCCAAGTTAGTGCAGTGTCAGGGCCAAGTGGAGATTATTTGCCCCCAGAAACAAAGGAAGACCTGAGAGGCAGAGACCGCAAAGCCATGGCTTTGCCCTACGTGCAACGCAAAGTGTAAAGGTGTGATCCAGTTACCCTTTATTGCAGTCAGCACGTTTGCAGAAGGTTGAGTGTGCTTTTTAGCCTATGCACCTCTTGATTTCTTCAGCGAAGTCTAAAGGGCCTTCAGCTCTTCTCAGACTACTCCCTTCTTTTTGTTTTGTGAACAGCACCAGAACCGTAACAATTTGCTGGGGGCAAATGCAATGCCTCCAGCAGCATCCCACAAATGGTAATTTTCTCTTCAAAATGACATTCCCCTCACTCACACAACTCACTTTGCTGGCTGTCTCATGTTGGTACACAACAGAAAAAATCTGTCCTTAGCGTGGAGAAAAGACAGTAGGTGCCTGAAACATGAGATGTTTCTTCATGCATAAGAGAAAGGAGTCAACTCAGCTTAATTTCTTACTCCCAGCCACCCAGTGCGGTGAAAGTTTGGAAAGTTAGGTCAACAGCTACCCTTACAATTCATGTCATTCTTACATCTATAAATGCATATATCTTTATGTGCATATACACAGAAATCTGTATACATTTTTGACTTCTTTATTAGTGGCCAAAATGATATCTTGTATTTTTTTAAGCCAAGACCCAACCCTGCAGTGACAGGACAATTAACCACCCTGCGGTGAAATATTCTAGCTTTGAGGAAGAAACGGCTTTTTGCAGACGTAAGTCCCACAGAAATAAACCTAGACCATTTGTTTCAGCCACTTCTAAATACCCATACCAAACAAGAATGGTCCAACTGTGAGAACTGTCTCTGTCAGTGGCATACTCCCTCGGTTTGGCAGGTAACAAATTCTCTCAGAGGCAGCTTGCTTCTAATTTAGACTTGTTTCCTATGCAGTAGAAAACAGAGGATCCATCCTTCTGGTAAAGCATATCGTATACATAGACCTACAAGAATCTATAGACAAGTCTATTTCTTTTCATTTGCTTCTTCACCTCTGAGGTCTCAAATCCATCCAATTCTTTTCCCAGCAGCCAAGTGAACTACTGTTGCCAACTCTTCCATGGAAGTCTCAGAGATTAGATTATTTTTTTCCTTTTTTTTTTAATTTATCTTGTGCCCGGGGAATTGAAGTGCTGGCTAACACAATGTTTTTTAAACAGGCCAACCTCCTCAAAATTGCTTGAATAAGATTGGCCCCAATATGACTTCCTGTGGCTACAAACCACACACCAATTTATGTAGTCAATACATATCGATTAATTTTTGTTGATGCTTTCTTTATAGGCTTAATGACTATTATATAATAAGAAGGGTTAAAGACAACACTGTTTATTTTTCACTAGGTCCTGCATCAATCTCATCATCTCAAGATCATACTTGGTGTTTCCTCTAATCAGTGTAGCTGTTTGGCAGTTTCCAACGTCAGTCAGATTTTTCTTGGTGTAGCCTGATCAAGAACAAGCACAGCGTACAAGCGAGGGCTTTGCATCTCTCATCTGATGTTACAATATGCTCTGTATATCTGTTAAAAACAGCATGCAGCTTTTTTTGTGCATGGACACCAGCTTGAAGCTATTAAAAATGCTGTAAGAGACAGGCCTGACTTCATTTAAGCCAGTGTTTGAAATTTATTAAAAGAGGGGCCGAGACATACGGAGCTGGTAAGCCAGACCTGGGACACTTTGCATTAGGCAAACTGTACTCGCACTGGAAGTCAGAGATATTTCTAAGTAAAGCAGTCCAAGATGCTTTTAATAACAATACCTTGAATCTAAATCTCTTAACCAGTCTATAAAAGCTTTGGACACTACACATTAATAACACATTCTTTGCTTTTGTTTCTGTTTTACTCTTCTTCTCCCTTCATACTTTCTCTCCAGGCATTTCTCTCTCTTTCCAAGAGGACTTTCACTCATGTTAGGTTTTGTTATGTTCATCTGCAGTTTACTGTCCCCACGGTTATTTTCCCCTCTTTCCCTTGAGATTAAAATCTTCCATTTTTCATGCTGACACCCTCCAGCGATACAGACACAGCTGCTTTCCCCTTGCTGCCCTGCCTCTCATCTGTTTACCCCAGCTCCCCAGGCCTCCCTCCCACCTCAGGGCTCCACGGGCCCACCTTTCTCAGGAAGGCCTCGCGGGTGGCTCTGCTGGCCCTGTGGTAAGGATGGCAAAGCCACTGCACCCAGGTGTGGCTCGAGGGAACTCTGGGCAGTCCTTTGGTGTCTATAGGGCACCTGTGAGCGGTAAAGAAAAAAGTCAAGTGTGGAGGTGCTCTACAGAAACCTATAATGTGAAGTATTTCTGAAGTCCTCCCCTCCTTCCACAGAAAATATTCTAAACCCAAACAGGCTGAAATTTGTGCCTGGGTTATAAACCCTGCCTTGTTGCCCTAAAACTTCTCCAAGCTCCACATCTCTTTCGTGGTCTCCTCTCTCCTGCCGGGTCTCCACACTAGACCTGGCCCTGCTTTCTGGCCCTGCTTTCTGGGCTACCTCCTCCTGCTGCTTGGGGTAGTTATTTCAAATCCCCAAGCCTCCTTGCGAAACAAGATCCCAACCCTAACCCTAACCCTATTTTTTCTTGCAATTAGAAAAAAGGGGCTGCAAAAGGACCCACTGTGATAAGGCATACATATCATCCTGGCCGTAAATAGGGTTTAATGCAGCGCTTCTGGCCGTGGAGGCAGANTAGGCCTGTGCGCGGGGCGGGGGGCGCGGAGCTCCGCGGCCCTTCATTGCCCGGGCGCTGAGGGGCTGGGGGGGGGCGACCGTAAGGACCCACCCCGCTGGGGCGGGGGGCCCTTAGTCACTCGAGGGGTCCCGCTCGCCCGCCCGTGCCCGTTGCCCCGGCCCCTGGCAGGATTTCCCCCCACCATGGCTTTGAGGAGCATCTCGGGGCGGGGGGGGACGTAGGGAATCACGGCCCCCCCAAGGCCGAGGGGCCGGGGGAGGGG
>VYZW01022481.1:19701-91291 GCA_013401315.1 Balaeniceps rex
CCCCCCCGAGGGGTGCTTGAAGAGGAGATTTTAATATAACGTGTTTCGTTATATTGGGCCTGTTGAGGGGGCTCGTCTCCCGGCGCGTGAGGAGAGCCGGTGGGGTTGTTGAGGAATGCTGCTTTTAGCAGGGGACGAGGTTGAGGTTGTAAATGTTGAAATCACATCTGGAAAATGCAAGTATCTTAAACTTTGACTCCATCTTAGTTTTTAGCATACTGAAAACATGGAGGTATTTAATTTGGCCGTCATCTTATGTTGATGTACTGAAGTAAAAATAGGTAAAATTCATAGCCCTTCTCCACAAAGCTAGATCTGTTCCAGAAATAGTTGCTGTTCCTCACTTATTTGTTTATTTGGCTTGCTTTCTTATGGGCCGAAATAGGGGGAATGTGGAAAAAAGAGCTCTTAAGATGCTGTCAGAAAACAACTCCTGTTTTTTAATTGCCTGTTAGTCCTTAAAACTGGTTTCAAACTTCAGTGGCTTAGATAGCTGTACAGATTCTGGGTTTAGTCTGTTCATTCTTGATACAGCTTCTGCTTTCCTTCACCAATGTTACTTTTTGGGTTTCAGTTTACAGAAATGATGTCTCTTGATATGTCTGACAGTGCTCAAATCTATGCTGCGTTTGTGGTATACCTGGACCTCTTAGAAGGTAATTCAAGGAAGTGACTGGGTAGACATCCCAATAAATGTATTTGCTTTTAGGTGCTATTAAAGTTTGTGCACTAGCAGGACCTTTCCTACAAAAGTCCTTGGCGTTCTTTTTGAAACTTAATGCAGTGATGGTTACCTAAGAAACAGATGGTACTTCAGCGCTGAAGATTTCTCTCCTGTGCCTACCTGGAGCCTTTAAGAAGATTAAGGCCCATTTTGTCCAGCAGTTACAGGTGCAGGCATTCCAGGGAAAAGACATTGGCATGGAGAAAAAGCAAAAGAGGAGTGGGGGAAGGAAAAGGAACATAGAAAGGTGAAGTTACAAGTTCAGTGGTTGTGCTGGTGATAGAATCCTTGTAAAAGTTACTGATTACCATTTAGTAAATGGCTGATGTATGCCGGCCTGGTTAGGATGCTGTTTTCTGGAAAGGGCAGGATTGCTGTAGGAAAGAAGATAATTTGGAAGTCTGGTGGCAATAATCATGACCAGTGCAGTGTAGTCTTCTGGTGTCTTGAGTGGAGCGGAGTTATGTGATATATAAACTTAGGCCTGCAATTCTCCCAAGTTGGCTTTATTGAAAAGGGACTGTGCATAGGCAGGCAGCCAGCCTAATGAAAATACTTCAGTTTCTCTTGGAGGCTGGTGGTTCTCAAGGTCAGGGAAGGGAGGGATTTTACAGGCCAGAAAGTACTGTGTCTGTTATTGTTACACCTCTGAAGAAAATGCCGTAATAGGCTTTAAGAGAAGGCTCCTGTAGTTCTGCAACAAAAACGTTTAGCCTTATCCCTTCAAGCAGAAGGGAAGAACTGTGTGTCATCAATAATCATGCTTTTAGCACCTGTACCTTCACAATTCAGGGTACTGATGAAGTTCAAATTTGGATTACAGTTTTATGCTGCAGATGACAAAGATGGTTTTTGTCTTCTTTTTGCCTTTTTGAAACAAAGCTTTGTCAGACAGATCCCTATTCACCATCAATCAGTGTAGCTCTGGAGTCAGCAGATTAGTACTGCTTCCGTGGGTTTTTTTAACAGAATTGTTTCTTAGAAGGAGAACTTGACAGTTGTCTCTCATGGGAAATGTCCGGTGAGGAGAGGGAGGGAAAACAGAACCGAAGATGTTAACTTGAATATCAAAATTGATATTTGAATGATTAAAACTTGTGTTTTGTGTTCTATTCCTCCTCATCGATGATTAACCTTTCTAGGGAGAAACTGGCATGAAGTGAAGCATGTCGGAGTAGCAGAACTGCAACTCGTATGTTTACACGCACGTGAAAGAGAACAGGACAGTCTCCAGGTGATGGTGCCAGTACCTGTGCACATATCGTTAAGCCATGAGAGGTGAGGGTGTGGTCAGTGTTTGGCTCATGTTACCAATAAGATCAAATGAAGAATAGATATATTTAAGAGGCTACTGATGGCTTGGTCAAGAGGGGAAGGGGGAGGGGGAGGAAACAAAGGAATATCAGAGGAAAGCAATATCTCAGCCTGTGAGCAGTTATTTTGGGTGCTGCAAACATATATGCAAACGTGAGTTTTCTTTAATTTTCTAAGCTGCGTCAGTCTCTGCTTCTCCCTCCCTGAAAGTGGTATGCCTTTGATGTCAGCTTCCCACAGCAACTGACTCCTGCTGCTGATAAACACTTCGTATTGTTTAGACGTTGCATACGCTCTAGGAAATAACAATGGATATCAAAGTATGTGTTTGAGAGACAAGGTTAGAGTACAAGACCTTCACAGTTTACGTTTTGAACATTCTTGCGCTGCTTTTTTTGTAGTCTGGGAAATCTAGCAATACTTTTTGTGTCACTGGGCTTTAAAGTACCTAAGAGGAAAGAAATCCTCTCGGACCTGTCTAAGAATAAATTTTTTTTTTTTTAATTGTCGAATCTACGGATAAGCCTGATGTGTTTGGTTTGCTTTGCTTTTTGTTTTGAAAGTATAATTCCTCTTACTTTCAACCAGAAATTCCTATTACTTATCCGGAGTCTAATGTGTAACTGTCCCTTGAGCTGTGATTTTTGACTTACTTTCCTTACACATGCAAGACTAAGTAATCCTCAAGTGGAGGAAAACACAGCTATGACTTTGTGATATTACAGATATTTGCAGCCTAGAGAAATTCTGCTTCAGTAATTTTATAGCATATTTTAACTGGCCCTTAGGGCAGCCTCAAACACACAGTATGATTTACTCTCTGATAATGGCTGCCTTCTCTTGCTGGTGTTTGCCATTCTTTCCTATGATGTCTCTGAAGACCTGAACTATTTCAGCTGCATCATATGGTAGTACATTTTTCAATTTCTCCTGTTCCTACTCTTGCTAGGAGTGTGTGCTCAGGGCTGGCTTTACAGATCTTGCTAGTGTTTGCTGTTTCCTCTTGCTCTGTTGGCAGCAGCCTGACACAGTAGGTAGCTAATGAATTGCACTTAGCAGACGTGTGCGTGCATGTGTGCGCTCTAGGAATGATGTTTTAGACATGCTATGGTTTTTGTGTTTTTTTAGGTTTTAGAAGTGACAGATCAGTCTCTTGCAGACAGACTTCCATCTTAATTCTGCTATGTTTTCCTAAGAGAGTACCTTCAGAAACAATTCGTTTGTGAGGGAGAAGAAAATGACTTACTAGATATTGATGGATTTGAGTGATATCTACATGCTGGAAAAAATCTTCTATTTGCAAATATTGGTCAATCACTCTTGTGGGCTTGGTCTTATAGAGAAATATGGTGTGATCTCCACAACAGAGGAAAGCTGCTGAGAGGTCTTGCAGAATGGAATGCTGAGTGTCATTCAGCCTCTCTGCAAGAAGCAGATCACTGTATGTGTGTGAAAGGGACACATTGCTATTCACAGTTCAAACTAGATTTTAGGTGGGAAGAGAAGGCAGCAAACTAGGATATTGGGATCTTTGAGAAATTATGCCTATGTGCTGAGTTGTTGTGCTTGTTTAATGTTGTAGGTGTCCACCTAGGTTGGAAACTTTGATTCCTGGCATTGTATCAATGCCAACAAGTGTGTTCTAATTGGCTTTTAATGACAGTGAGATATTGCACTGCGTATATGTCCTATCTTTTACTGTTTCATTGGGGCTTTTCATTTGGAGCCTCTGAACTTGTTTGTACTGTGGTGGTACTGGTTGCCCTGCTTCTGGCACCAGTGCAGATGGAATCCATTACTGGAAGGATGTGTGTTAGAGAAGCAAAGAGTGAATGCATCACATTGATTAAAAGTACAGTTTGTGACTAGGTTTTGCTACAGAGCAACTACATAGAGCGTATTGTCACTAAAATGAGCTGAATAGCGGGCTGTTATGCTGGGTGAGTCCATTAAAGGCTGTATGTGCTTGATAGCCATAGATGTTGCCAGGCAGGAAGATCATATATGCTTGTGTTTGTGTTATTGAACGTGCACGTGCATATGCATGCTTGGCCTTTCATTAGCAGGTCAGCACAGATGAGAGGGGCCTGGTCTGTCTTCGTAAAGAAAGGACAGCATCAACTCCTCAGCTCCTTTGCTGGAACAGTAGGCAAAAAACAGGGGGTGTAGACAATAACTGTAGCTCAAAGTTATGTAGCGGAGGGAGGCCATTAAAAAGGCATCTTACAGAAGGAGTTGGAAACAGTATTACGAACTACTGCCTCTCTGTTCTGACAGTGGTGAATATTTTGTTGTTGTGATTGTTGATAGCAGGAGGCTTGTTAGGTATCTGATGTCTTAAATGATATTTTCTCACTTGACTTACAAAGCTATAGGTAGACAGGAAAGCTTTTGTACTTAGCTACGTTGCTGTTTTGCTCAAAGCAATGCTTTGGGTTTTTGTGTTACCTGCTAAAGGTAGAGGAAGAGGTATGAGTACAAGTGAATGCAGCTCACTTAATGTTGAAAGTAAGCCACTGGAGGGGATTGGGAAGGTGAAAATGTTCTGTCCTCATTGCTGGGCCTGGAAATATGCTAACTGCAAAAAGCAGCTAGCAAATGGCAGCATTTATGGGCAGTGTTTCCTTGCTTAACCAGTAAGACCTGGGTAGGGGCTGCAGGGGTGGTTTTCCTCTCAAAGCCACTTCAGCCAGGCTCTGCCTTCCCGGGTGTCTCATGAAGATTCCAGCTTGGCTGACACTCAGAGGAGTGTGTCCTTAAAGGGCTGTTGTAAAGTTGCTGTGGAAATTACCAGCAAGACACCTAAGCAAATGATAAATATGAGTGCCCTACAAAAAAAAATAATCCGCTCAATGTTTTTTAGCCTATTACAAGATTTCATCACGTCCAGTTTATGCGTGACAATTAATTGCTTAAGGCAAAAGCTGTTCTGCTTACTAAGCTCACTGTCCACTTCTACAAACAGCTTGATGGAAGCTGGGCATCCTGCCCTGCCAGGGTAAGGCTGCACAGTAGCTCACTGAGTTGCAAAATTACGGGGTCTGGAGCAAAGTGACCACTAATGCAAACAGTAGTCTCATACAGTCTGAGAAGTGGCTTCATGCTGTGTGTGCATGCTCTTAAAATGAAGATTGTTGAATCTTCTGGGAGTAAAGACCTGGAGAATAAGAGACAACTTCTGTCTGTCTTGGACCACTCTCTCAACCACGCACAGCTGGCTGAGGTTTGGAGAACCTTGTGTTTGTATGCCTTTGAATTTAGCAGTGATTCATACTTGCAGGAGGAATTCATAGGTCCATTGGCTGGGAGGTGTTTGCTGTTCACTACTGCAGATGACACCTTAGTGCACACCAAGTACCTAACTGTTAGTACATTCCAGAATTGTGGCTCCCCAAAGGGGATGAAGCAGTTAAATACAGGTAGTCCTGCTTCAAAGCTGGCAGAAATGACTTGCGTAAACCAAGCCTAGCAAGTGTAGTAGAGCTCACGGTGTTGACAGCTGGATTTTCTAGGTAGCGTTGGAAGCCTTGATCCTTCCAAGGACCAGGGAGTTAGATGCCAGACCTAATGGAATTATGTGCTGTCTGTCCTAGACAAATAACATTGTCTAAGCAAAATGTTACAAATAAACCGTCAGATTAAATGATATGTCACTGCCCTGTTTGTTTTTTTTATGCAAGTGCTGGAAATGAAGGATGAAGTCAGTTGCATGAGGTTATGAAGACTGCAGTTTGTTTTAGGCTAAGAGGGAAGGGGTTATTTTGTTAAAATGGTAACCTAATTTTGGAAAAAGAATACATGAATGTTTCATTTTAAAGCTGATAAGCATCCTTAGAAGCAAATCTGAGGACTGGAAGCGATTTATCCTCTTCTAAATCTGTAGTCTGGATCTTCCTCTACTATGAAGTGTTTTTGCTTGTAAGAAGCACTGTTATTTTAAATGCGCTGGAAGTGTGACGTGCTCCTTATCTTGCATCCTCTTCATAGTTTTGTCAGTAGCTCTTCTGCTATAAGCATTATTTGAGTTTACTCATACACTAAATCACACATTGAAAATGTAATTAATGGCTTCTAAATGCAAACTCTTTATTAATAGTTTAAAAGTGATTGATGTGGCTCATACAGCTGAGTTGGTTATGCAGTACTATGAGTGAATGTCCTATAGTTGGTGTATCTTGTAGAACTTTGCTGAATTCTGATTCCTCCCTTTTGCATAATTTGTCTTGGTTTTTTTTTCAACTTCCATGGAAAAAAGGACTTTATATTCCTTGGGGTTTCAATTCCTTTTCCTGGCCAGTAAGTTACGTGGTGTTTTCTTTAGTTTTATTTGTTTTTTTCCATTACAAAAACATGAGTTTCTTCTAGCATCCCATGTTCCTGTAGTTTGGAAACAAATCCCAAGAAATAGTGGTGTCTGTTTACACCCTCCACCACCACTATGTGCTTCTTCCCATGTATTTCAAGGCACTAAGTTAATATTGCTGCCTGCCCTGCAGCTAGGTCTGGAGCAGCGTTTCTGAAGGTGAGCCATGCTGCGCTTTTTTTGTAGTGCTGGCTAAATTCAAGGTATTGTGCTTTATGGGAGGTTTCCTCTGCCTTGGTTCTCTTGTCATGGGGCCTATCTGAACAAGGCTGGTACAATGGTAATGATCTCTCTGGCGGTACAGAGACCAACTTGTGTTGACTCTCCAGCCCAGCCTTGCATGGAGGGGAAGGAGCTGTTGGGGCTGGCCAAGGCTGCAATGAATTATTCATCCAAGTATAAAGGGCAGATTGAAAGCCTTTGGCTTTTATGGTAGGGAAGGCAGTAGTTCCATTTCAACTCAATGGAGCACTATGCAACCTCCGTAAAACTACTCTGAGCTTTCAGTGTTTCCGCTGCTTCTCAGAGGTACTTGCATGGGATATATCACTGAAATACTCCTTTGTTCGTCACAAAGCTTTCTGCTCATGTTATCTGTCCTTTATGATTCTGTTCTTTTTTAGTTTTTGGACAGTCAGTTAAAACCTCAAGCTATAGTTGCCTGAAGTTCACCAGTGGTATACCTGTTTCTTTCTCTGGGGCAAAAAGGGCAATGTTATTTTCTTAGGAGCAGATCATTGGGAAAGACAGTACAGATTTCTGATGTGTGTTGAAGGCCTACCTAGTATGAAAGTCTTTTGTTAATAAAAAATTAAGGTGGGGGAAAGATGGAAAATTCCCCCCTTTTCTTTGGATGGATTTGTATGGATGTCTTTGTTTTGTTTTGTTGTTGGGTTTTGTTTTTAAGCTATTAATTGCAACAGTATAGAAGACCAGGTAAGTTCACTGTCGCCATTTAGTTTGAATGCAGCAGTAAAGGCAGATGCAGGATGACATTCATAGGTGTTGTTACCTTGCATGATGTTAAGTAAGTTAAACCTGCTCTTGTGACTAATTCTCTGGTAGAAGAAAAGCAATCCCTACTGATTGTAGTTTGTAGGTATCTAGAAAGCCTTTTCTAAAGCCCTTTTTCTGATGCAAAGGGCTTTAGAAATTCCAGCTCTTGCTTTTGTGTAACAGTGTCTCCCTCACATGTTTGAGATTAAATCCTTCTCATCTCCGGCAATGTGAGGTGAATGTGAGGTTGCTTCCTAGGTGGAAACTGAGGGCTTCATCCTGCTTGCATTTGGCTCGGTGGGAGCGGATCCTAGCTGGCAGAGAACATGCAGACACCATCTGTTTTTAGAGATGGGTTTTCAAGCTATTCTGAAAACTTTGGACTATATGATCTGCAACAGAGGACAATTCTTATTAAAAAAATATTTAGTCTTATTCTATTTATGGGTCTTAATAAAACTTTCCAGTGTTTCTTGTGGTGTCTGTATTCCCCTAGCTTATGTACGTTATTTTCCTTTCACAGTGCCTTTGTTTGAGATGTACCTTTTTATGTGGGAAACCTGAAGCTTCTGTGTTGCCTGTTTTAACATTCAATGGCTTTTCTTCATGGGGAGGGGGAGAAAAGGGAAAGGAGTGGTTGCAGGATATTTTACCTCATAGGCTTCTCACTGTGCATACAGCAGCACACACACTTGATTGTTCTGTGCAGTCTCTTGGGGCTCTAGATGCCTTTTGTTTTTTACCAGGTAGTCATTGGCATAAATCCCGAGAAGGCAGCATGTATAGGGTTGACTGTCCCTGATCTTCCTAGCCAGGCTGAGCCTGTGGATGAGCAACTCTGAGGCGATGAACAAGGCAGAGCCTGTGGATGAACATGTACTAAGGTGATTGAGTATTGTGTTGTACAGTGCCCTTCAGGAGATGACAAAGTGAAATGGTGCATTCTTCCAACATAGACTTTACTTGAGACTGTATTGAAAACATGCTGCAGAACAGTATTAACTGTTTCTCAGCTGCACCTTTTCTCATGTTAAGTCTCTATATTCTGCTTAAAACTTGATGTCATAAAATCACAGAATGATTTGGGTTGGAAGGGACCTTAAAGATCATCTAGTTCCCAGCCCCCTGCCGTGGGCAGGGACACCTTCCGCTAGACCAGGTTGCTCAAAGCCCCATCCAACCTGGCCTTGAATACTTCCAGGGATGGGGCATCCACAACTTCTCTGGGCAACCTGTTCCAGTGCCTCACTACCCACTGTCTGGCCAGTGGAGTGGGCATGAATGCCTGTTGAAAAGGAGGAACCAGGTAGAGCCAGTCCATGCCAAATGGTTGACACAAGCATTCTGTGGGGTTCACGCTGTTGGAGTATGGGCTGTAAAGGCTGGGGAACCAAAACCAGAGTCATTGTGGATCCCTTGGTATCAATGGGAACAATGTTTGCAGAATGTGTCCTAATGCAGTTGTGATTCATGAGGAAAAGGCTGGTCAGGATGCTGGTGAGTGGAGGTTATCAAGACTGTTGGTGGAGTATGCCAAAGTACTGGATGTATTGAATTCCCCTGTTCCAGAGGCTTTTAATATTTGACACTTGCAGGAACATTAAATCCACTTTTACTTAAGCAAAAGCCATCCATCTTTTAAAACTGACATCACTTCTATGTTGTAGCAGAAGTACTTGTCATTAAGGAGCTTATCTGTAACCATTAACTTAGTAAATGAAGTCAGCTAGCTCTGTTGGGGGGAGGTGTTACATATGGGCTTCTTGTTTAGGACTTCATTTTAGTCATTTAATGCAGCTGTTGTGTGACATGGGTAGCCAAAAGGGCTGTACCTCTTGAAACAAAGGCTTCTTGCCTTGTTTAGGAGGTCAAACATACATTCCTTTGAACTTCAGAAGGCCAAGAAAACTTCTTGCCTTTTTTTTTTATAGACAGTGTTAGATACATCAAAAGGATTAAAAAACTATACCTTTCCTGCAGTATTTCATCTTTCTGTTCGTGGCAGGTAGTAGGTGCAGTGAAATCAGCACAAACCTCGATGTTCTCTGACTCCTTCTTTGAAATGTCCGCTGCTGCAGAGAAACTTTGTGAACATGCTGGATGCAGAGGCTAACAGTGATGCCTTCAGGGAAGGAGAGGAAACACAGGCATCTGATACAGACTTCCTGAATTCTGAAGCTTATTCTTTCAAAAGATACCCCCTCACTAATCTGCAGATGTGCTGCATTGCATTATGGCTAGTTGTGGTATGCATGAATGAGAGCTCTTGTTTTGGGGCTGCCTGTGTTGAGGAAAGTGGAAAGGGGAGAATCTTGCATTTGCAGCTGTAGTTCTTCACAGCAGTAGAGGCTGATCCCCCCTGGGCGGTGGAAAGCATTGGGCTCTGTGGACAGCAGTGTTAACAGACCATCCTGAGGCAATGGCATGTCTTTGTGCTCTTTACATAAAGCTTGAAACACAGTCTCCTGAAAAGTAAGTCAGGGATGTGAAGAAATGTCTTTAATCTGTTGTCAGGACCTGGCCACTTTTGGGATCATCGTGCATCTTCTAAGTCTAAGTGCTAAATGGGGGGAAATAAAGGTTCAGATGTCTGTGCTTGACAGGATAAGAAGAAATCATGAGTGATGGGAAGTCTAGATCTAAGGCCTCACTGTTACATCCATCCCCTTAATAGACTAGGAAGAGAAACAGTGGCAGTTACTAAAGAAAATATGAAGGAGCTTCTGCCCTGGCTGACAGGTCAATACAGGCCACAGCCTGAGTCTGCTTCCAAATACGGGACTGTCCACACTCAACAGAAGGTTGGTTTCTTTGGGTCCCAAAATACCTCTTCCAGGTAGCTGTGCCCTTTTATTTGGCTTTTTATTTGTTATTTCTATTTCACATTGCTGGGAGAAAGAGAGAGATGAATATCCACTGCTTCATAAAAGCCATGGATAGTTCTTTCCTCACTGGGTCTCTGCCAATAGCCTGGCCTCACCATTGACAACTTACTCAGAGCTTCCTCCAGACACAAGCTACTGAGGTGTGACAAGTGGATTCTTGCTCTGTGCACGTGTAGCATGTCTGGAAGAACATCTAGAATCCTTTCTCAGGCCCTCATCAGCTGCCAAGGCTATGGCAAGACATTGTGGTGCTGGAGGTACTCCTAAAAAGGGGCTAGAAGTGACAAGAGCAGAAGGCGCCCAGCATCAGTGCAGAGGTATGGTGCTTCACTGCTGTGCCTTAGACATTCAGTTTGTTTGTCCTTGTTTACTGCAGTCCTGGTGCCTGCTTGCACACTTACCATTCACTTGGTACTTACTGGTGCAACTCCAGCAGACACATGACCCCTCTCACTAGGTAGTGCTTTCACTGGAAGGCCTTGCCGTATTTGAGGCATTGCTCATAGTGGGATACATTTCTTTCCTGTTGCAGAGAACCTCCATCCATGAATTGCCTACAGCTTTGGAAGGCAGGCTTGCATTTACTCTCTCCTTAATACCCACTGTGCAGTTAGTGTTCCCACAATAAGGCCCTGGGTCTGAGGCACCTGCCAAGTAAACGTGCAGACAAAGCAGTGCGAAGGTGGCAGGGAGCAGAGAAATTAATGTCATGTTGCTTCAAGTATAAGTCTTTTGCAGGTGTCTCTCTTCTGCCAGTGGCCAATACAGTATCTCTTTGCTTATTTGTTCTCTTGTTATGAAATGTGCTGATGGTAGGAGGACCAGAATATGGCTTTTCACAGCCTTAGTATCTGTATGAAATGACTGACTAACTATATTGTATTGCCTTGCATTGCATTATATATGGACCAGTAGTGAAAGCAAAAGAAAAGACACTACTGAATTTAGCCAAGTTGAATTATGAACAGTTCAGAACACAGATGGATACTTAAGAGGGTCACGGGCTTAATAGCATAAGCTTTCCAGGCTGCTGCTTATTGTCTGCTGCTTTCCTTTTGGCTTTTATTAAGGGATCAAAGAGGTTTGGAAGGAAGATGATGATTAAAGTTTGAAAGCTGATGCATTTAGAAAGAGCCTTATTTTCAACTACAGTGCCCAGCTTCAGAAATGCGTGTTTTCTGGTGAATGAGATCTCAGGGGCACATGAAGTGAGGGGTAATTTTTTTCCCACTGCATAGCTGACCTCTCCCCAGAGCATAACCTGTCCTGGCAATCCCAGATGAGCCCTATTGCACCCGAGCTTTAGGTGAAGGAGAAAGCTCCCTGTGGAAACGCTTGCTATGGGGAGTGTTACTGTTCTGCCCCTGGGCACTGCACTCCTTCAGTACTTGCTCCCCAATCGCAACAGTAATACAAGGACTCCAGGAATCAGTGTTGTCCTCGGCTCTGAACTAAAAAGCAACTGGCGTGTTATTCTTAAAATAAGCTGAACATGAAAAATTGTATAACTTTGTCTTGAATTTTTAAGGAAGATGTTATTTATGCTGACTGTCTTGAAGAAGAACATTAGTCTTGTGGCTTCTAGTCTAGACGGGGAAGTAGAGAAACCTGGCTTCAGTTCCTGGGTCTTCCACAGTCTGGCAGAGAACTGTAGCACAGAGACTGGAAGACTTATCTCTACAAATGGAACAAGTCTTGATTATTTTGTTCTCTAATTGAACACCATGTGTTATTCAATTAGATAGATTTATTTATTTATTTTTTTAAATCTAATGAAAACAAGGCCATTAGAGATTGCCATGCTATGATTGTGCTAGTTGAAGGATGGTTGAGGCATGTGCACAGTAATATACCTAAGCAAAGCTTAGAAGCATGTGTTGAGCCATTTCCAGCACAGATGTATATTTTTATAAGATTCGTTATTTGATTTTGTTGCTTGATTATATGACTTTGGATTTTTATTAGAACAGATATTATACTTTCTTTAGTGAAGACAAATTTGCAGAATAAAACCAGGCTGAATAAAAAAAGCAATGGTGCACTTCTACCTTTGTGCCATCGTTAAGGTGCTTGTGGACTCCTTTCTAACCGATTGTTTCCTCTTCTAGGATAAGAGAAATCGTGAAGAAAGCATCTCTCCCACAAGATGATCCCGACACCCCGCTGTCAGTTACCTTGGCCATAGTTGAGTCAGATTCCACAGTAGTCTACTATAAAATGACTGATGGCTTTGTAATACCAGATCCTCCTGACGATACTGAAGATGCGGACAATAAACAGTGGAGAAAGAAAAGAAAGAAGCTTTTCAAATGATTAAGACAAACAGATTTTTCTTGAACTGCTGTCCTCAAACCTAAACAAATCCAGGAACTTATGTATGTAAATAAGTAGTGTGCTAAAGTCTGCCTTCTGCATTTCAAGCATCTATTCAGGGAGAATGGAGGCTTGTGCAGCTGCACTGTAATGAAATGCCGTTTAAAGTATGAAATGGGTCACACTTTTGAGACAGATTGCTCCTGACTAATAAATATACTTGTGAGATGTTTCCAAAGCTAGTCTCTCCTTTATATCTGTTCAGGTACATAACGGAATAAACACATCTTGACCCATATTGTAAATGTTCATTAAAGGCAAATCTTCAGGGTTTCTGGCAGGAGTACCGATACTAAGTTAAGGGCTTTGTAGTTTACAGAGTGTCTTTGTTTTAACACTGTCAGAAGCACTTGTTACCTCCCAGGTTACATTTCTGAATGCTTGCCTTCTTTCCCCTGCTTTTGGAGAAGAAACTTTTCCACAGAAATACCTTATTTTAAATTTTTCTCTGCAGAGGAAAAACTGATTATAGCAATACCAGAGGCTACTAGAGCAAAGCGTAGGCTAGTAAAGAGGAGTCTCTGGATCTGCCTGAAGAACCGACAAGCAGAGGCCAGCCCTTCACGTGGAGGTAGGTTATGACTGGATCAACCACACCTGAAAGTGTTGACCCAGGGTAGCATTACCCATGTAGCTGAAAGCACACTGTGCTGAAGGTCATGATCGAGAAACACCACCAGACTCGTTTCACATAGTGTTGGACGACTGTCTAAGAACCAAAGGTACCTTGTGTTTGCATCCCAGTGCGATGAAGTTGTCTAAATGGTGACCTTCCCTCTCCTTGTGTTTCCTGTCTGAAATAGCTTCGATGTGCTTTTAGTGCTTCACCGTGATGTTAGTCTTAAAGCTCTCTGACGAGGAGCATGACAATGGGGCATGTCTTTATCCGTCACCAAAGTATGGCACCTTCTATGCTATGAGTGGACACTAGCTGTTATCTGCTTTATTCAGCAAGCAGATTTCTAAACCCATTGTAATTTCTGTGGTGAGAGTTTTGGCAGCTAATACCAGCTCAGAAAGGTTTGCTTCTGGCAGTTTTTGTTTTCAGCTATTAACCTGATCCTGCATAGGCTGAGTTTGGATGAGTTGCAACTGTGTGGATGTGTACCCTGATCTGTTAGAGTAATCGGACAAGCCATATGTGAGGCTGTGTATGTTCTGATGCAGCCAGGAACAAAATGGTTGCTTTTTTCCAATATGGCAAGGGGAGACTGTGGCTCTGTGGGCTTCGGTCATGGAGAAAGGCAAAGAAAAATTCTCTCTTCTTCAGTCTTGCTCCCCTCATGAAGGAAAAACGTAATTTTATTTTGGTCCGATGCCATGCTGCCTTAAAAGGGTACCTGTGTGCTGACTTCTGACATACTGTGTTGGACCTTAACATTGGTATTTCGTGTACTCTACTGCTTATTCCATAAAGTAAATCTTACACTTTGCTAGGCTACATACCACCAGGTAAATTGTCCTTGTTAGAAGCTGTTAAATACTTCAGCCCCAGTGTGAGTATGTGCTGGAAAAGAGCTGGTTTTGTGTGAAGAAGGCTGTAACAAACGCTACACATTGCAGAATTTATATTTAAGCAACACACGCTTAACCCCAAAAGCAAATTCTTTTACATTTGCTTCAATTTCTGGGAAATAATGCCATTTTGCAGTTTCCTGCATGACTGATGCTTGGCTTTTCTCCTTAATTGTATTATTTCTAGGCACAGAAAGAGGAGCATAACTTCAGCCTCCTTTTCTGTATGCTGAAAACTGCTTACCAGTCTTCAGAAGCTGAGTTGGAGAAACCGTGTCCGGAGGCTTTGATTTCTGCCATGTGTCCCACTGACAGATGATTATACAGGCCTTTTTCCAGCCTCCTTAGATTGTGATGGTTCTTTATTTTTCAGGAAAAAAACCAGAAGAATAAATAATATTACTGCACTGTTTGTCCCATATGTATTACAGTGTAAACAAGGGGATGTTAAATGAGTTCAGAGCCAGCTGTGCTGTTCCTTTACATTCCACTGAAGTATTTCTCTGTGTCAAGTCAACAGCCCACAGACCAGAACCTCTGGTGTTCCAGGCACTGAATAAAGATGGGAAGAGTCTTCCCTTAGAAGTGTACTGGTTCAGAGCAGTAGTGCATTAACATTCCTAAATCCATAGTATCTTGGTACTGTGCCTAAAATACTTAAACATTCCTCTGCTTTAAGTGTTTGTGAGACATCTGTGGAAGCATGAGCCGTGACATCTGGCCTTGACACCATTTCAAGTTCATCTCTTATTTCAGTCCAGAAGATTTTTACAGGCTACGTTTTGCCATCTTTTTAAGGTTTTTTTTCAAGTTTTATTTGCCAAGCACAGCTTGATTTGTTTTACTGATCACCCTTGACCAACAGAAGGTATATTTTAAAATCTTAAGAGTATCATTTTCTAGTAGATTATTGTTTCAAGTCTTTTCTCTCTGTGGAGAGAGATTTGCATTGAAGCTTCCCCACCGAGTAAAGAATGATAGAAAAGCAAAGTGATGTTTTGGCATGAATTTGACAGTGAGATTCAATGCCCAGTTACATAAGTGAGCGTCCACTTTGGTTTATGCAAACTGTGTTTCCTTGAGGCATTACTGGCATTGTCACCCAAACTGTCCTGTATCCAGCCTGACTCTTTGCAATGCACACAGAACATCTAATGCAAAAACCACTGGTCAAGAAGCAGGATGCCAGATGCATAAAGAGCTGTGGTAGCAAGAGGCAGCTGAGAAACACGTGCTGCAACAAACAGCTGCCGAACGTGAGCGACTACTGCAACTTTCCCATTCTCTGCGCTGAATAAGCAGAAGCACATGCGTATGTTTGGGCAGCAGGCTCCTCCTGTTGGAGTCACCTACGCCTTTGTGGCTGTGCATGTGCTGTGTGTAATCTCAGCGTGGAGCAGCCAGGCGAGCAAAGGACGCCAGAGTGTCGGCTCATGATCTGTCCCTGCTTGCCAGGGCACGCCTGCACGGCAGCGATACGGTCCCTGGCAGTGTTGCCCAGCAAGCAGTGACCAGGTGAAGGTGTGTTGCTTCCAAACCACACCCTAAGCAGGATTGTGTCCCCTGCAAAATAGCCCTCAGCATCTCCACAAAACAGTTCTGTTTTTCAGAAATTCCTAGAAAGAAAGACACAGTCTGGTCTTTTAACACCTTCTCAAGCTGGGCAAGGTTTTCCACAGGATCTTTTTCTTGCACACAACATTGAAATATCAATAATATTACTAAAGCCAAACAATCTTAATCTCTTTTCTGGGTCAGCAACCCAACAAAGGTTTTTTGTTTAATTTAAAACCATTTTTACTAGTATTGCAGGTCCATAGGAATTACATGTTTAATAGGTTGTCCCAGTAGTTTTCAGGAATCTAAACTCCATCAACTAGCCTGTAAGTCCTGCTTTATATAAATGGGCTTACTATTAATCTCCTCAAGTCCTCCAGGGATGTTTCAGTCCTCCATTATAACCCAATAGTTTAAAACTTCCTTAAGTCATTAGCTAAAGCAAATAAACCGAGATAAATTCAGGCCCTACTAACTGAACACTCTCAAACCAAATAGCCTTTCACCTCTACTTTCCTTATTCCTATTCTACTTTCAATTTAATTGTCCTGTCAACTTTGTGAGGCTAAAGCAGTAGCGTTGAACTCTTCAGGCCTTTCAATCCCTTCAGTTGAGATGTGTGCTTTTCTTCATCTCCCTCATGTTTTGCTTTTTCAACAGCTTTCTTACTGCCTTTAGTATAGCTGCATCACACCTCGACACACCCCAATTTTGCAGGACTGGGAGGAATTTGGTGCAGCCCTGGTGCAGATCCTGCCTCAGGACCCCCAGCTACAGCAGATACCCAGCAAGTGAAGCAACACCAGCCAGGATTGCAAAGAATCTCAGACTATATCAACCACCAGCAAATTGCCATGCTGGCAAGTAACCCCTATGCAGAAATAATTATGAGCAACTAGGGTTTCCTAACTCTTCAAAAATAGCTGCAGCTGCACCTCATATTTCAGAGTATCCCAGGGAGTTGATCGCTTTTCCATTTTCTTTTCCTCATTTCTCAGATGCTCCCACTTCGGTGGCACTGTGAGCCGGAGGAGCCCCAGACTCAGCCTCTACCTTCAGCAAACCTGACTGACAGCCCATTTGCTCGGGTGAATTAACGAGCACTCCAACTCCTGATTAGCTTCATGCTGTGTGTTGTGTTCTCAGCACCTAACTGACATAATTTATTGCCCTGATGATTTATCGTCTCATTAATCATCCTTTGCATCCCCACCTAGCTACAAGCTTCTGCCCATGTTTCTTGTCTGGCCATCAAGCTCAGTTTGCCAAACCTGCGTGGCTCTTCTCATCTTCCTGTTTTTTTCCCCCCCTTTCTCACTGCTTTAGTCATCTTGCCAGCAATTTTTTTTACTATCGTTTGCTGTCCTCCTGGCCCGTGTTTCATACGTAGCACCCCATCCCTTAATTACCCTCAAAGGCATCTCTCTTCATGCTATCTGGAAGCTCCCCTTTCTTTCCAACCTTCCTGCTACCACCCTGTCTTCTGCTGAGGTGCCTAGGTGGTCTCCAAAGAGCCATCTATGCCTTTCTCTGTCCTAATCCAGGTACCAACTGGGCATCTTGATTCCACCAGACCAATCCCATTTACCACCAAAAATCTTGGTACAATCCAAAGCAAGGTCTCACGAGCACTGTGCCAATGTCCAACCTGCAGAGGAGGCTCTCTCTCTCGGTGAGTGCTGCCTTCATGGGGCAGGGTGGCTGTCACCCCCCTTTCCACCATCCGAAACACCCAAATTGACACCCATCGTGATGTTTGCTGCATAAATCTGCAGGGCAGAGCTGGGTGAAACCAGCTGGCTGCAGTTGCACCAGAGGGCGCTTACAGACTGCTGAGCAGGAGCCTTCCTCTTCTGGGAAAGCCAGGGCTTTGCAAAACTCCCCTCGCACTCTGCTGCCTGGTTCTCAAAAACAAAGGGAGGGAAAAAACCCTGTAAGCAGCAACCCCCGCGATGGCAATCCTCCCTTCTTGAACACTGAAATGATACTACAAAAATGCTAGCCTGGGTTGAGGATGGTTCACTCTGAATGGTGGTTCATGCTGAAAAACAGACTTGGGCTCACAGATGTGGGCAGGTTCAGTCCTGGATCTCCCAAAACAACTGGCCAAAGGGCTGTGGAGGCTGGGGCTACGCTTGCCCTCCTGCCTGGAAGCTGGGACACACACACAAGGTTCTTGGCAGGGGATGGGGTTTGTGTCCCTTCCCCAGTGCAATGCTGTCTTGTGAGATGAAATTCTGTGCTCTGAGCTATACAGGCCACAATAACGCAGTTATTCCCATTGATTTAGAAGTCTGCAAGTGACTTCGCTGCAGTAATTTTGTATTCTCACAGAGAGACGCATTGAAAAAATCACAGAACCTAAATGCATCTGAAGGTGTTTGTCTGCCCATGCCACGGATTTCTGCAGGCAGAGGGTACCAAATACTGCTGTGGTCCCGACCGCCCCCCCCGCCCATCCTCCCCTGCTAACGTGCTCCCAGCCAGCCCAGCACAGCCCAGCCTCAGAAGGACAGTCAGTTCAGGAGATGTTTACTGTGGTGTCCCCTTCTTCGTGACAGGTGAGCATCCCTTCTGCAAACTGGTCTGATATGACCATTTTATGATACCACCACTCGGTGGACATGATTTTCCATCGTGACGGACTTTTAAATAACGGAGTGAAAGAGAACATGGTGTTGCATTCCCCAGAGGCTCAGCTAAGCCTCCCTGCTTATTAATAGCATTACAAGACTTAATTAGGCTTGAATGGTAGAGGATTCAGGACACCGATTGCTGCCCCCTTCTTCTTCTATTCGAAAACACAAGAACAAGACTTTGCGGTGTTTAAATCCCTCCCTACTGTCTGTCTGGATCCTCCACAGCTGATTTTTCCACCCCGGTGCCTCAGCAAGGGAGGCAGGGTGTGAAGCAAGGGCAGCCTTGCCAAGCAGTACAGCAAAACACCACAAAAGAGTCTTTTAGCCGGACAGAGTGCTTTGCCTCTGCTGTCTGCATATATTAGATGCTGTGGTATCCTCTAACTAAACAGCCAACACGGTGGTTTTCTCAAAACCTGCCCCAGTCCTCACTCTTTCCCATTTAATTCCCCCTTATAAGATACAAAATTATATCCACTGTGTTAGGAAGTTGACCCCAGCATGATGGTAATCCCAGCTGCCCACCTCCTGCACAGAACCTTGCAGTCTACCTTCTAGGTTCATACATGCATTTTTTGAAAGCTTAGGGTAAATACCTAGAGGGAAAAATCCAGCTTGAAACTAGCCGTAAAAGATCATATTTAATACAAAAGAACATAAGGTGACATAAATAATATAGTATCACACAGAAGAAGTGGCCAAGAGAGACTAGAAATACTTGCTGTGCTTAAAAATATGGTACATTCTGCAGAAAATAGTAGAGCAAAAGAGAAAGTGGTCATTCTCCCAGGAAAATTTAATTTACTGAAAAACCAAAATTGAAAGTAGAAGGAAAGTATTTAATCACTTGAACTCTGGCATTTAAAAGATATTGCTTATTTTCCTGAGAACAAGGTTGCTACTAGTTAGGCATTTATAATCATCACTATGCTAAGAAGGGATGGGCTCAGCTGATACTCTGACCAAGCTATTGCTAAAGCAAAATTATCAAAACAGAGAGCGATCGTAATTACTGGCAAAATGGGTTTGGAGATGAGATAGTATGATAGATGAGAAACTGTTTAGGAAAGATATCATGAGTTGCACACATCAAGGGAAGTATCAGGGTGGAAGGAGGTTACTCATGGATTTGTTCAAGGGTTGATCTTGGGTCTATTATTGTTCACTATTTTAATTGATTGTGTTAGACTAAACACAAGCACAAAGTTAATTAAGTGTCAAGGCAGAAAAAAATATGAAAGAGGAAGAGAATATCATGTGAGAAGGAGCAAATGACACTGAGAGCCAGGGGGAAATTCCTCTGTCCAGCCTGCAGTGTTGCACATCGTACAAATTTTGTGCTGTAAGCTGTGGCTTACTGGTTAGGACTGATGGAAACCAGGCTCTGAACATTAGCCACTCTCAGTGAAATGCCACCAAATAACATGGCCATGAAAAGACGAATGCAATTTCTAGGACCTCTCAGGCTAAATATTTCCGGCAGAGATGTGTAATCCAGTAGGTACCAGCACTGAATAAGGCACCTGCTCTATCTCTAGGATACCCTACGCAGTGTTGGACATCCAGGTGCCATTAGCCAGGCTGGGTAATGGTGGATGCCTCCTGGAAGAGACATGTGAAGGAGCTGTGATGGGGATCAGAGAGTGCAAAATGGGTCCTTAGATAGGAGGCTGCACATTGATCACCATCTGATCAAACCCAGTTCTCATAGAAATCGAAGCACAGGCGTCAGGTAACAACACAGCAGGAACATCAGGTCAGCCAACGCTCAGCTGGCCCCTCCTGCTGCCAGAGGAGGGGACGGTTACTTGGAGGACTACAGACACAGACCTTTTTCACCATGGCGGGAGCAAGAGAAAACAGTTCCCGCATGCAGGCTGCTTCATACAGCGTGAATGTTATGTTGGATTACAGGTTTGTTTTCACAGGAAAGGAAATGACTGGAGTATATGAATAATTGGGCAAGCGATTTATCCTCTTGGCTTGTATGTCTCGGTTGGAGCTCTATGTGACTGGCAAGGGAGGTTTGCTGGGTGAGCTGAGAAGGAGGGTCAGGAGAGTATCTGTGTCCAGGAATTTGGTTTCAAGACCACCAGGAGAAACACAGGCTAGGCAGAGCTAGCTGGAAACATTTTTGAAGTGTATTTTTTAAAACCAGCTATTAAAATATGTTGTCTAAGTAATGCATCTGGTCAAAAGAGTTTAAGCTGAGCAAAGGGAATTTACATAGCAGCACAAAAATCCTGAAAACCTCTGGGTGGTAATTTCCTCAAGTCAGACTCGTTCCCATCTAGCTTGCTCCCCAGCATCATCTTTAATTGCTAGAGCCTCACAGAAAGGCCTGTGTAAGGAAAGGAAGATAATAATTAGCCTAGCATTTTTCTCGCCTTTGTGGTGAGTCTAAGGGGACTGCCCTTTTCAACATTTATTATTTGGCTAAATCATTTTGTTCTAGTGGGTTGATGGAACGGACAACTGGGATGGAGGAAGGGTGTTTGCACTGTGCTGTGCAGGCGTTGCAGCTTCTATTGCTGGCTTCAGGGAGATGTGAATTTTGTTGGCATGTGTCAAAGAAAGATTTCTCTCCTGTTCCGCAAAATCACAGGTTTTTAGGAATATGAGAGAAAAATCCTGATGCTAATGTAGGGCACCTTGGGCACCCTAGGAAAAGCACTGGGGAGAAGACCTGAAACTTTGAACAAATCCAACAGAAAAGCAGAGCAGAGCAATGGATGGAGTCCTTTCCTGCTACTGCCCCTCTTCGTCTACAGCACCCATCCAATTCTCTCTCCATGGATGCTCATTAAAGAACAAAAACTGGGAAAAAGACTTCACTAATTCTATAGTTTGTCTCAGCTGGGAGAAAGCCAGCACTAAGGACAGCTGGGCGCTGCAGCTTGCACAGGAGAGCATTGCTGGAGGTTGTGGGGAAGTTTGCAACTTGTTTGTAGGAGCCATCCCATGAGCTGTAAAAATCAAACCTCCTCTGAATCCTTTCAATGTGAAGGCTTTAAATTCTGTCCATCACCTGTCAGATCGGCCAGGTAATAGATCTGTAGCATAACACAACCATTCAGGCTGGAGGGGACCTCAGGAGTTCCCTGTCCAACCTCCTGCTCAAAGCTGGTCAGCTCTGGGGTCAGACCAGGTTTCTCAGGGCTTGAACCAGTTGGGTCTGGAAAAATTCCGATGATGGGGATGCCACAACCTTGCTGGGCAGCCTGTGGCACAGCTGGACTGTCCTCAGTCACCCAGCGTCACACAGCCCAGAGCCAGGGTCCTCTGGGTGCCAGGGCCCCAAGGAGGTTTTGGTACAGCCCAAGCATCCGAGCAGCCTTGAAGTGCTGGTTTTCATCCTTGGAGACCTCCCAGAGGGACAGATGTACCATCATCATGCGATTCTCATCAGCATGGTGCGGTGGTTTGGACTGTGAACCGTGAGCATTGCAGTGAGCAAAAATCAGCTTACTGTTTGTAGGTGGCTAGCTTCCCCTCAAATTAACAGCATCAGTAATAATAAAATTAAAGTAGGACCAGTATAAACTGAAGGTCAGCTCGCAAGCCAAAAGTTGTGCAAGGAAAAACAAGGCTAACAGGAGGAACTGGTTATTAGGCTGCCTCTGCAGAAACAACCTGTGAGAAAATTTGGGGGATGACATGCAACAGAGGTGTTTATTGTTATATATTATCATTGCTATATCCCGAAGGAGGTGATGTAACTGAAAGCACGGCAAAAACTTTAATGGGGCGTGTGAAAAAAATTGAGACTATAGCTTCAGCAAGACAAATCAGAATACTAAAGGATGAGGGGTTGTGACTTCCTACCTCTTTTTAACAACTCAATAAGAAAAATGAAGATCCATCGCAAACCCAAAGGGCATCTGATCTAAAAGGAAGTTTTGAGGAAAACTCTTTTTCTCAGCTGCACTTGGAGGAGCTGCAAGGCAGCTGGGATGAGGGTTGGGACTCAAACCCATCCCAGCTCGCCCCAAGTGCAGAGGTGGGATCAACTTATTTCTAGAGACCCAAAATGAGATTCAACAATATGGGGTTATGGGCTTTTCTTAAGAAAATACACAAACAAACAAACAAAAAAAAGGAGCCTAAAATAAGGAGAAATATATGTATTTATGCAGTACTCTTCTAGTAGCACATGAGATCAGCGGTTCTCTCTTTTATTTTTTAATAGCCAAGCCTCCTCGGAAAACTCGGTCTTGATCCAGTGTGGAGGTAAGCAAATAACTGAGATCGCAACACAGAGGAAATTGCAAATTATTTTGGGAAGGGGAAGAACAACAGAGATTTAGAAAATGAACTTCAGCACCAACACTAATAATAAACCATGACGATTCATCGCAGACCTGCTTGGGAAGGGGGCTGGCAGTGAGGACAAAAACCAAGCTAAAAGAGAGATTGTTTGGTAAATGGAAAGGCTGAGGCATCCTGATTAGGGCCCAAGTGTGGGAAGTTATCTAAAAATAAACAAACAAATAAACCCCCAAAGCTCTGAAGATTTCAGCACCATCTGGAAACTCTGGGAGAAGAGAAACAGCTTGCCGCTGTAGGAGGTATTAAAGAACAGGGTTTATATATACACGCATAGATGTATAAAGATGTATATCAAAGCAATGCACATTACCAATAGAAGTGAGTCCAAGGCTCAGAAGCCGAATCCAGTTGAAGATGTCTGAAGTTACAGTTTATTTGGATGGAGGCTGGGGTTTGGGATATTTTGTTTTACTTCTACGCCAGCTTACTGCAAAAAGCTACTCCCTGCTCGCCTTGCATGTCGCCTGTGTCCCATGCCCTTGTGCGGTCATTACGTCGGGCAAGTTTGATGGAAGGAAAGGGCAGTTACCCCACTGGGACATTATAAGGTGGTTTGGCATGGACCAGAAGCAATAACAGACCCAAGCAAAACTGCACGCAAATCCAAGAGCAGCCACCATCTGAGAAAGGTACAGAAAATCCAACAGAAAACCAGCAGAGCTGGAAAGGTGTTGAAAAACCCAGAAAATTGTGAATATATTGGCAGAAAAACAATCCTATGAAAAAAATAGATTTTTTGCCAGTTTGCTGGGCTGAGATGCCAAGTGCTGAGAGAGGCAACGCTCAGCTGGAACCCAACTCCCCATCCCAGAAACATCGAGGGTCAGGGAGCTGTGCCAAGCCCCAGCCAGGAGACCTTGACCTGTAGCTAACTTTACATTGCTTAATGCACATGATTTGTCTCTGAGATGAAAAACGACTCTCTCGAGAAGAACCATGTTGCATCCCAAAGCAGTGGGAGCACATGTGAGTCATGAACATGTCCTTTCTCCTCTTCACTTCCCAGTTCAGTCCCCTAAAATGAGGTTTACTTCAAGGTGTGGAGAGTTTTTGGTTTAGCTATCACTTCCACAGCAGGTTGAACCAGTGAAGTGCAGTTGAATTGCTAGGCATGAGCAATTAAATTAAATTAAATTTAAAAGTTAAGCTCTTATTATCTGAAACTGAGCACTGTAAATTAATAGACATTTAACGCCTTAATCTCTGTTCCTTAGATCTCTAGCCGCAAAAGGGAGCAGCATCACCCCTGTCTAATTTCCTCATCTAATTATGTAGGATTACAATGCTTACAGCTCACTAATGCTTGTGCATCATTTTGATATTCTGGTGAAACACCCGTAAGGCAGGACTTCTGTATTCAGTGCCGCATCCGTACGCTCTTCAATTAATAACATATAAAGTAACATGCTGATCAGAAGGACAAGAAGGACTATTGAGTGACTCCCCATTTACCAAATGGAAAAAAATATTATTGAAACCTATAATAAAAGACTGTTTTAACACTTGTCCACAAGATGTTCAAGCCCAGGATGACAAGAAGATCAAGCCCAGGATGCACAGGCAGCCTGAATTCTGGGACTGACTTTGCAACCCTAAAGCTTCCTGTAACAGACCCAAATTCCCTCCTGCGGTGTGATAACAATCCCAAGGTAGACCTTAGTCGAGGAAATGTCACTGCTCTTACAGCCACCACAGCTGATGGCCAGCAGATGTGGTGAGCCCCAGCTCCACCACCGGTGTCTTTGAGGGGTCACACCATGTCCACCCTCCTCTGCTTCTGTGCCTTTGGGGAACTAGCCCCCAAGATCAGCGTTTGGCATACGTACAACTGTAAGCTAGTTTTATTTGGGGGATAAACGCCAAGAATCTCCAAGGATGGCAAAATTATCAGCCCTATAGAAAAGCAGGCCAACTGTGCACATGTCCTGTTTTCCTGGTAAGCAGACCTGGCCGCAGCAGCATCCTGGCCCCGGCAAATCCTGTGTGCTCCCAGCTGCCAGCATCAACCAGCATTTACCGTGTGAAGCCAGAGAAACCCTTCCTCTGGGATGCAGTGTTGCTTCCCCACATCAGGGCTGACAAAAAAAAAAGTCTAACTCGGCAAAAGGTTCATATTTTACTACAGATGTCGGCCTTGGGGAAAAAAACCCAGCAACAGCTAGTGCTTCTAATTACATCGTGTAAGCATTAGGAAAGAAAACATGATTTTAATGGAAAGCTGGGACATTTTGTAGTTCATTTTTTCACACTGAGCCAGGGTTTCATCTCTGAGCAACTCTCTTGCTTGTGCACCTCATGGTTGCAGTTAACGTCCTCCCAGCAAAGCTTCCTGCTGTGGCCAGCGGCTCCGCCACCTCTCCCCCAACCCCACTTTGCCCCAGCAAGGAGCTGGGCATCCCCTCTCGCTGCCTTTGGTTTTGGAGCGAGCGCTGCAGCTCATCTGTCGGTGGGGCTGTATTTAGCTGCCATGTGGTGGCATTTCCAGCTTTCTATTTATGTAAATGCCGTTACCCGGGAAAGAGGCTGAGCCGCCTCCAATCTGTGCAAGCACCGGGAGGCAGGAGCCGTATTTTTGCTGTGCACGTGGATGATTGCACCCGTACCACTGCACAAAGATTGGGGTGATTCCCCCTGGGCTGGGCACAGCTCAGTGTGCCAGTGCCGGTGCTGGTGCTGGTCCATCTGGTGCCTGCAGCGGTGCCACTGGGATGCCGATGCACAGCCCATTCCCCTTCCTTTACCTCAGCGCATCATACAGCTATTCCCCCTTCTCCTATAGCACCTGGAAAGGTTTTCCTCCTTCTTGCCTACATCCCCCCATTGCAATCGGTCATGGAAAGGTTTTCCTCCTCCTTGGCATCCTCCCTGATGCCATCCCTGCTCCAGCTGCCTGGCCGGACATCGTCTGCATGGGCCAGGGCACTATAGGGCTCAAGGTTGGGTCACACTCCATTGCAGCAGTTGCTTTCTGCCCACGTGGCATTGCATGGAGGTAGCACATAAACATGGAGATGGTATATAAAAAGCACAGTAAGGCAATGGGGAAACAACAGCAAATAAATCCAGCATGGGACTATCCATACAAAAATCATTCTCACGGCTGTTTCAGTTTTTTCTTGGGGGACCGAGAGTTTTAGTCTGCACAGGGTTACTTCTTAGACACCTTAAAAACCATCCCCTGGCAGCAGTGTCCCCTGGAAAGACGACGACTGGTTATTGTGGTCCTGGGGCCATCAGCATGAGATCAAGAGGGATTGGGACAATTTCCCCCAGGGAAGCGTGGAGGCACCTGCCTCCCTCTGGGCACCTTCCCACCTCGCAGCAAAGGCCATTTTGCAGCTTTCTTCCCGGGTAGTAACTCCAGAATCAGGCTTTTACTGTGTTTTCTTTAGTGTGAAGAGCCCTTTTATGACTGTGTGATGTGTCAGCCTTATACAGCCCTGAAACGCAGAGCATCACAACATGCTCGGCTGGTCTTTCAGGCTGCAAAAGGTATCTAAATCTCCCATTTCTTTCCATGTCTTTCATGCAAAGCCTTTTGAAGGCTTTGCTGCGAGAGGTATCGGGGAATGCCCTGGCAGACCCAGACCCTCTGGGACTCCTGCAAGCAGCTGCAGAAAACAAAGCTGAGAGAGGAAAAGGAGAAAAGTGATGCTTAAAACACCAACACACCTCTGAGGTCTGACCTGGTCCTTGCAGGGTTTCTCTCTAGCACAGCATCTCCTTGGCCTGAGGAAAACCTCCTATCTCTTTGAACTTGTGGTCAACAGATTCTGTCCAGATAAGTAGAGTATCCTGGAGAGCCTCTCATTAGTACTTTGTGCTCAAGGTAAGCCTGTTTTTCCCTTTCTTAGTGTTCAACAGGCAGCACCTACCTGAAAGAGCATCTCAGGGCTGAACCCGGTCTTCCAGGCTGGGACAGCTTTCTCCCACTGTCAGACATATTCCTATATATTCCTAAATATTAGCTATGCCAGCACAAGTGATGGAATTGAAGAAAGAGATGGAGATTTTTAGAGAGAATGCTCAGTGACTTGAGTTGGCCAAGCAGGAGCTGCAGTTGCACAAAAAAGGACCATCCAAACACTTTGGGCCACCCAAACCCCCTTGCCATCCAAACACTTTGGGCTGGAGTTGTTTTTTCTGAATATCTGAAGAGGATGTACGCCAGAGAGCACTGCCCTCAGACCGTGACTGAAAAGGATATCACAGCATATCAGCATGGGAGCAGAATTTTGGTGGTGGGGCGGTGTGTTATTGCCATGAAGAAAGAAAATTCCATGCAGGGTAGATTTTGCTTGCTGCCTCCATTTTTTTGAAGCCAAACTGCTGGCCCACCACAGGGTAATTCAGCCCGTACGACTGAATGACTCACTCAAAATATGCAAACAGATTGGTGCTGTCAGGCTTGGGCAGGAGAACCGGAGGAACCTGAAGCTAAAAATACAACTCAGTGATTACTCCGAGCCCTCTTGGACTGACGGGGCCAGCACACATGAACAAGCCACCACCTGACGCGCCATTAGCATCCAGCCAAGCCGAAGGGGAGAAGCAACCGAGCTGAATTCAGGCGCACCAGTCTGTTTTTAAAAGCTGGTTCGCTCTTTGTAACTTGCAGCATAAATTCATTCACATAGAAAGCACACTGGTGCCTCTGAAGATGATATATTTAACCCAGCACTGTCTTGAAGCCGTATTTAGTTCTTACACCATTTTCACACGGGAATGTGCTCACGAGGACCAGCAGTTTGCTCAGGATGCCATCCTCTTTCTGCCGAAATTCAGCCATAAGTGGATCACCAGCTTCCAGTGGTTCATTGACAGTTTACAATAATTTCAGAAGCTGCACATGCCCTCTTGTAATGTGGCTTACCTGCAGTAAAAAACAGGTGGGGAGGAGCAAGCAAATTCTTCCCTGTATTTTTCTTTCTTCTTTGCAATAAACACTAAATTCTGCCCCAAACCTGACATGTTATGATACCCTTTTCAATCGCACTCTGAGATCAGTGTTCTGTGGTGTACATACTCTTGAAGTATTCCTAAACTCCATCACTTATTTGCTTCAATGCCTTTTTCCTTCCTAAATGATCCTCTGGGTTTATGACCATTTCTGTTGTCTCCTATTCCTTGCAGGGCCTAGGGTACATATATAGACTGACCATAGGGTGAACACCCTGTGGGTCCAGTGTTTTCCAGTATCCCTATGACCAGCTCGCATGTGGCAGACAACCAATTCCCTCATCCGGTGTAGCTGCATTTGGGATTTCTGTGCTCGGGCTCAGGGCTGCTCTCCCATCTGGGTTCTCAAGCAAACCACGCAGAGCCCACATTAAGATACCACCTGGTATCTTAATGGTTAAAGATGTCCACAAAGCCTAATGTTTCAGCTGCAAAGCAGCTAAAATATTAATTTAGAAACTTAAAATAGACCATACGCACTCCTGGGTGCATAAAGGTGGAAACATGTCCCGATCTGCAATGCGTATTTACAGCTCAGAGCTTTGCACTGAGTACTCATTCACTGTCCCACTCCTGCACCTCTTCCCCAGGGAATTAGCAGGTCATGCCAGCTGGAGAAGCCCCACTGATACCCTCATTTCTCCCCAATACTGTTTTTTTGTGCAAAGGGGTCTGTCTTCGTGCCTGAGAGCCAGCACAGCGGGCTGATGGCAGCAGACCCAATATGGGGATAGAGCACATACAAGCGTAGTTACCTTAGTCTATGCTTGTAATAGAAAATTGAGCCCATACAACCCCCCAAAATTATTGTCAGATTTCCTGGCCCCACCACAAAGTCTGCTCGTCCATCCCCCCATCACTCGCAAGCATCTGAGCAGAGAGAAGTCGTGCTCGCTTGAGCCCAGTGAGCAAACCATGGAAAAGCCAGAAACCACCTCAATATTTAACACTGGAGAGTCCACTGTACCTTCCCCTGCCCAGAGAAATTTCTTTCACCCCCTCTACTCCTTCTCCTCAGACAATGTTTCTTCTGATGTTATTCCAGGACTGATACCAGGCTTCTTTGATGCACTGAAATTCCCCAAAGAACAATGCTCAAACTTTCGCACACAACCCTTATCTGCATGTATATATTCCTCCTCTCTGCCTCCAAGGAATAGTTTCCTATGATCTTCCAATGTTTATTTAGGTCATTTTTGTCTCTATCCAATTTTCTCTTTGGAGAAGAAAGCCTGCATATGTTTCTTCAGATGCCACTCTCCCTCCTGTACAGTCACAGTAAATACGCAGCTATGAAGTCTTTCCTCCATGTAAACATTGAAATATAGAGAAAGTATCTTAGTTATCTTCAAGATTTACCCTTGGGGTAACTGCTCCCCTTGAAGTCTGTATTAGCTTTAGCATTCACTTCAATTAGCAGCATTAACCCAACACTGAGGCAATTTCCAAAGCCTCCACCCAAGATTCTACTACTAGGGTTTGCTTCTCCCAGAGTCTCCGAAGACATATTCTGCACATTTCATGTGAGTGCAGTGATTCACTGTATCCATAGGAACTTAAAAGAGACTTTTTATAGATCTGATTTCAGCTAAATTCAGCCTTCTGGATACAAAACTGTTCAAGAGCGGGAGCTGCCTGCGTCTGGAGGCAGCCCTGTCCTGCTTCTCCCCGGGTAAGGACCCCTTGCCTTGATTACCAGCTGCCCTGCTACAACCAGCCACTACAAGATTGCAAAGGAGGAAAATAAGGCTGTATTTTTTGTCTAAATATCAGACAGTGAAAGTTATTCTGAGGCTGCCAAGTCGGTATTAGAGAGCCCTTTGAATTTCTGATGGTTTCTACAATTTGCCATGGCCCAGGTATCACTTGCACACACATAACCAGTTTGTTCTTCAGTAAAACAGCCTCCAGCAACACCCAGCTCAGGAGGAGGAGGGCTTACTCACTGCCTTTCCAGCCCCCAAAGCCGGAGGGACTGGAGCGAAATGGGGCTTGAGCCAACTTTTCCCATGTGGGATGAAGAGGACAAATAAGCATCCTTATGATTCAGCTCTCAGGCTTTGGGAGATGATAAATTTCTGCCAAGGGTTGCTGGTCTTTTGTAGGCACTAATCTGCTGACATGGCAACTGGATCCACTTGGGTGGGTCCTCGGATAAGCACAAATTTCCATGGCAGGAGTCTGCGTGGGCAAAAAAAAAAGCCCCTTTGTGCCAAAGGAGCCAGGTGCCAAATTCTGTTCACTGTAATCTCTCGGTGAAACCACTTATCTGAAAAGGCAAGAGGAAGCTGGCTCCAGTTCTTTGCATAATTAAAGGCCTGGTGCTCTGGGCTCATACCTTTGGAGTAGAAATCTTATTCTCCCACTTCTCAGCTCCCAAGGAAACATGACGTAGCTAAAGTGACTTGGAAATGTATAGGATCAAGATCTATACATCCCTCACTTGCCATCTGATAGGTCCAGCGCCAGCTCCAAGCCAGGTGCATTTCAGTATTTGCATCCATGCTGGTGGGAGCAGACCTGATATTTCAGCCATGGGTATGAGCCTGTGAGATGAGAATTTACATCTCATCACATGTTTTAAAAGCTGCTTTAAGTTTTAGGACTAAATAGTCCTATATTGATATATATATCTCTGTGTGGGTGTGCATAAAAACACACAGGTATAGATGAGAGAGGGGGTTATTTATATCAAAATCAGACTTTTAATAAGCAAAAAAAAGAGTATACTTAAGTATCTGGGGATGTTTTGCTATGGCTGCTCAGTGGCTTGCCCACTGGAAGTGATTTCTGGCTGACAGATTTTACTGTAAAGGCTCATTTTTTCACCCAGAGAAAAGCATCTATTTAACCAAGCCCCTGGGAAAGAATAAAGGTTGGACTGTCCTACTTACATGAAATAATTTGTTTTTAAAGGGGTTTTTTTATTCCTCAAGTGGACGTGAGTGGCCAAGTTTAATAATCTTCTTCTTAACCTCCATTTGTAACTTGTCATGGTAAGGTGAGAAAAGGTCTTTATGCTTTCCCTTGGAGAGCAAGGCAAACTCTAAGAAAAAAAACATCGCTATGTTATAGCTCTCCTATCTGCTTCAGCAGCTTCACAACACGGGCTCTTGGCTTGTTTCTCACTGTTCAGTTTTACTATTCATGCTCCCTGTTTTTTGCATGGCTGCTCCCCCTGTGGGGATATTCCTGCACTTTTTACCCACTTTCCTTAATTTTTTGCCCAGAAGCTTTGCCAAGAGTAGCTCCCTACAATGCCTGTGTAGGGACAGGTCACATTTCCATAAGGCTGGGATGGGAAAGGCAGCAGGTATAATCAAATATAGCCACCCAAATTTTGGAGGAGAGCCTTTTAAAGAGACACTAAACCCCATTGTGCTGAAGACCAGCATCTTCATGGCTCACCTGCGCAGTCCTGCCACTATGAGCGTTTACACTTGCACTATTTTAATGTCCTCCTCAAAATGCTAAACTAGCCGTAAATTTGCTGGATGACTTTATCAAAAGCAGCAAATCTGGATGTCTTTTGGCTCTGTCTCATTGGAGCAGGGTGAGGATCTGACTAAGCCGAGCCAGCACTGCTGATAGGAGATGGGGCTAACGCTTGGGCTCATTCGCATTGCTCTGAGCTCCACGAGAAGTTCCCTGTGACGTGGGTTTGTATGGCTCTGAAAAGACAGATTTTCCTAACCTGCTCCCCAGCTCATGACAGCGAGCACTGACGCTTCTGTGTACGATGCTAATGAACAGCCCTCGTACGCTCACTCAAGCAGACAAGTTATTTTTGCACGAGTAACCCTGAAAATCATGATGGGATTGAAAGTCTGGCAATAAGAAGGCTGTGTTCTGCATCCAAATGGAGTTATAATTTTACTGCTGGGTAGTTTATATTCAGGCACTGCTGCTTAAGGACGTAGCTATAGGATCAATGATGTTAAGAAAGCAGCAAATTAACTAACAACTCATTTATAATGTCAATTCTGCCTAGAAAAATGACTATTACTGTCAGTGCTGGAACAAGCCTGATTGTTCAAGTGGGTTGAAATGCATCTTCCGTGACGTTCGATCCCACCTGAGGCACTGTGGGTAGCAGTATCGAGAAGCATTATCATGGGCAAGCATCAGACATTGTCCAGATGACTTTGTCTTTACAACATGGTATTGGCATATCTGCACCAGTGGTGGGAGAGGACGTGAGACCTTGACACAAGAGTCAAATCCAGCCCTTTCACAAGCATGGCATTTCCACCCCGACGGCTGCCAGTGCACAGGGGTAGTTTGGCATTACATGTACGGAGCTGGGTATCGGAAACGTCCTGAGCACCCTGCAGCGAATTACTCGTGTTGTAGCTCAGGAGCCTGCAAATACACGTCAGGTCGCAGCAGAAACACGAGACGTGGTGATGGTCAGCGGAGAGATTGTGTTAACAAACATGAATGCACTTACGGCCTTGTGCTCCCAATCTCTATTCACAGATCTGTGGGTGCTGACCTCTTGCTGACCTACGCTGAATTACCGTGGGTGAGGGTCTAAGCTTCATTTGCTTGGAGTACTTTGTGGAGGACAGAGGGTGTACCCCTGGTATTAGTGCAGATGTAAGCTGTTGTAAATGAGCTGATTTAGTCTACTTGTCAACAGGGAACGGCCAGCAAACACAGAGATAGCAACTCAACTGACAATTGATCTCATTTTAGACAAACTTGTCTTCTAACTGGTGGCTCATCTTTGGACTCTGTAGGTGGGTTTGGGTCTTCATTTGCATTTACAGTTGTGTTTATTAACAGAAGTTGATTGGCAATGAACTAATTCAAGTTCCAGCATGATTAATCTAGTTGATACACCAGCCTGGGGTGGGGAAACCTCTACCTGATGAACCATCGGCAGATGTAGGTCGTGCTGGTCCTTCCCTCACTCACTCACTTCTCAGTTGTGCTGACACAACCCTTCGGGCAAATGTGCTCTCCAGCAGCCTGCAGGCTTCCTTGTTTAAGTCCAGATCACTTCAAAAACACCATCTGCAAAGAGGGAACAGGACAAGGGTCCTGGCTCTTTGTTTGCAACCCCTTGAGTATAAATCTTGGGGAAGACTGGTCTGCAAACCAGGGCTGGGCTAGGACAGACAATGTCTCACCGAAGGTGAAGCTCATTGGCAGATGTGCCATTACTTGGTTTGCATGCCGCGTTGCTATGGACCAAACGTGAATCTCCAGACTGTATTTTGCAGGGAGTAAACATGAATGCTTGCAGGGTTACTCTTTCTATTGACATACACCTCTTAGGTGCTCAAACAAGGTCCTAATCCCAACCTGTTTGAACACAAGAAATGGCAATCCCATCTGAAAAGCACATATAAATGCAAAAGACTTAAAGAACAAGACAGTACTGGCCAGCAAGAGAGGATGCTGGGCACTGACACCATTGCAGCCAACATTGTGGAAGGGACAACAGCAAGAAAGACCTCGCAGATCATGCTATCCTCTTGAAGCCTCATGAAGGTGAGAAGGAAAGATGGGTTCAGCATGGAGGCAAGGTTAGAGCAAAACAGGCTAGGCTGGCCAGGTGGGCTTGCACAGCTGTGCAAGATGGGAATTCCTTGATATTCATAGTGAATATACAGTTTCCAATACTCTTCAGTATTCTCCTCCTTAAACCTGGCTGCCTCTGTGGTGCCTTGCAAGCCCGTAAAAACAGCAGGTCTGGGAGACACCACAGACACATACAGTGGATCTGCTCAGATCTTATAAATCCACAGCACTGCCACTGAAAGTGACTGCTTTCCAAGAGTAAGTTTTCACATGTCAAAATAAATGCTCTCAGCATGGATATCTAAGACCAATTTTTTTAGGGGTCATCCGAGACAAATGTAAGAAAAATCTAATAGTATAACAAGCCAGCTCCTATTGACTTCAGAGGGAGCATGGATGCAATCTGACAGTATTTCAAGCCCATAGAGCACCTTCCCGCTGACTCCAACAGCCTCTACATCCTTTGCTGATTAATGCACTGTAGTGCTTTATGAGTTATTCATGTCTTCATGGTTGGGAATGCGTAAGCCCTAGAGCACTTCCAAGCTGCTTATCTCCAGCTGTACAGCTTGTGGGCTGCAAGGTCATGAGCAGAAACCCAGCAGAGATGACAATCCCAGGATAAGAGCTCAAACTGGCATGTACCTGTCTCAGCTCTGGGATCCCATTACTGGATGTTGATCCTTCTGCAGAAGGAAGCAGTAGAAAGCATGCAGCCTCCAACAGGCCCTTGCAGCCATCAGGATGGGAATGGCTCCAAGAGCAGATACTTAACAGATGAAAGATGTTTGTTTTCAACATTGCCTAGCTTGGATATGCTAATCCATTTTGTCATCCCTCAGACTTGGAAGTGACTGTGTAATAAGGCCTGACAGGGAAACTGTCAGAAAAAATGGGCAAGCAGACCACTGCTGTCAAACAGTTGACTTCTGAGTCCCCCTAGGTCTCTATTAATTTATTATTGTGCACTTTTGCCACCAGTCTTTTGATCGACAGAATGGGTGACATGAGCATACACCATGTGAGCAGGTTTTATTTCAGTCTAGCCCAGCCATCCTCTGTCAGCTCAAAAATTAGACCCTGAATATGTGCACACCTTCCTGAAGAACTCTGATTACAGTCATGACCATGTATAGGCAGAAGCTGCAAACTGTTGTGCATGGGAGCACAGACTCCCTGGAGACAGTAGGACAAACTGGTTTTGCTCGAAGAAAATGGACAGGAGCCCTAGCAGGTTTTCAGGTCAGAAATCCTCCTTTTGCTGGTACTGAATTACAGAAAAGTCCACAAACTAAATGCAACCAACGACAAAGGTTTTGTCTACCCACAGGCCAGTTAATTCTACCCACAAGCAAGCTGAAGTTGGCCTGACAAGCCTGTTGCCAGGGTTATTTCACCACCACTCGACCTTTCAGTCTACAAAGATGCTTACCCTGTCTCAAGCTTCTGAGGGTTTTTGTAACAACCTACTTCTTGGTTATTTACTGTGCCTGGGGACCAAAAAAAGAAACACATCCCCAAAGCCGTCCACAAAAGGCAGAGCAACGCCTGCTTTGGATCTGCCCCTAAGATGTCCCTGTTCTGTCCAGGACAGAGATTGATGTGGCACCCATTCCCACCCAAGCAACATCAGGTTGGATCAAATTTAGGCAACTTCTGTATCCTAAGAAATTCATGGGTGAAGCTAGGAGCTGATGTAGAGTGAATCAAGTTGTTTTAAAAAATGCCTCTTAGAGTAAGGATGCAAATTTAAGATTTTCGATATTCCACTCCCTTGTTATGTCAAGGCAGTAGAGTACAACTGCCACTTGTTCTTTCTTTTTTCTCCAGTGGACATTTCAGTGTGAACTCTGACACCCCAGAGCAAGCTACAGTGGAAAAATTAAATGATGTCTTACATCTGACAGCAAAGATATTTATTTTACGTTAGAGACTGATGCACAACTATGTGTTAGAGAAAGCAGTCACCATTGATTCACCCTCCCTTCAGGAAGCCATTGCCATTATAGCAAAGCTGAAGCCTGGAGCAGGCCAAAACTATATTTCAGAAGTGGGAAGCCATCTCTACCATGCCGGTGTTAGTGTGAATTTGAAGGAGCTTCTCTCCACAGGTTGAAAACACAACAGAGAGGTAGGTCAAGTCTAACAAACCCTGTGAAAGCTTTGTAGCATCACTGAGGGCTTCCACACACACTACACCAGCTGTGCAGAAACACCTCCCAAAGAAGGGTGCATTTTTACTTTGATATTGTTTTGTTTTAAATAGCATTTGAGTACTCATTTTGCCTGCTGTAAAGTCTGAGCCGAGCACTGCTGCGGGCTCAGTAACCCCACCTGCAAAGAAAGAAATGTCCCAAACTGCTTCTGAACAGGATGTGAGAGATTCCCAATTCATGAACAAACAAGGAAAAGTAAAACAAGCTTAGAAAAAACCACTGCTTATATTGAAGCGTAATGTTTCTGTGATTTAAAATCTCTTTTTATGGCCTTGAATGGCCTAATGGGGATATTATCTTATTAGCTTTGATGACGGGGGATGTACAGGACACCTTACGGGTGACTTTGTTTTCAGCTCTTTTGGATGCAGACTTTGGCAATGCAGTGATTTGGTGCCAGCCTGGCTTTAAGAAGAAATCCTGTGTTCTTCATTGCAGTACTTTATTGCTACAGAAGATACATTTGGAGAGCCTTGAAAATTTGGAAAGTCAGTCTTTGCCCCACTGAGGATATGCAAGAGATGAAAATCAATGCTGGGAAAATCAAAGGTGCTGATATGTGCATTATTCATCATAGAGACTGACACACCCCAGTGCACACGGCATACAGATGCACGCGATCATCTTCATTTCATTGTTCACACAAGCTCCTTTCAGCTCAAAAAAGCTCATCAAAGCCCATGAGATCACGGCTGGAACCTAAAGACTAAAAACGTTTCAGCAATGATACCACTTAAAGAATCAACTTCCAAAGAGCAAGGCAGCAGAATGGAAATGAGACAAGGTTTCCTTCTCATCACTGCTTGATGGACAGCATTAGCCTGCGACATGTCTCATTTCTGCATCTTCCAGAGCAGAGCTTGTGGAAAAAGTAGGGTTTGAGACCATTTATTTGAATTCTTGGCAGCTGCTGGGTTCAGCCACACTCAAACCTCTCACTTATTCTTTGCAAGTCATCTGTAAACAGCCAGGGAAAGGGCCTTTTGTTCTCACAAAATGTTTGGGAAGTGCCTCTGTGTGCTAAATATACAGAATTGTGCACATACAAGAATGTATTTATTCTTCCATTTGCAGAGCCTCCCGAACATCATTCATAAATAGCAACTGGGGTGACTGCGTGCTTTGAAAACTGCCACCACTCAAAATGGTTTTTAACAGTTACTATCTGTATCCTTAGAAAGGTACATGCAAAAGACTAAAAGGAGATCTGTGAAATAAAGGGGTTTATTTGGTCCTTTGTACAACTGCCAGATGCTACTTGCAAAAAAAGCATCGTTTAAGGTTCTCTGTCAGTGTAATTCAAAGTTCATCTGCTTGTGGGGGCAATTCAACAAATTCCTCGGCTAATGTTCAGGTCCAACAGGTGCCCACCCCCCGTCGCTGTACCTTTGTCCATGCCTGCCAGTGTTACTGCTGTACCAGACTTAGCAGCCTGCCACATGACAACACGCTGGTCGCTGTGTTCATTCAGAAATCCATGCCTAGTTTTTGAATCCAGTCATTTAGGACTTCCTCCTCTGCATTGCAACATAGGTCACCAAGGCAATTGCCTGGTGAAATCCACCCGAGATTGCCAGTTGTGTTCCCAGCCCACTATTTCCACATATCAGCTGTGCAGAGCAGTTTCAATGCTGCAAACAGGGTATAAAAACCCAGGGTAGCTGCAGAACAAAAAAATCAGCTTATCTACATTTGTGCCTCATTATTCCCTGCCTGCGAGCGTAGGTTCCCTTCTCCCCAGCCTTTAGGGAGAGCTGCTCCACAGCCTGATCTCTTCTCATGCAAATAAGAGCGGTCCGTGCATGAATAAGCAAAGAAGATTGTGTTTTCCTCCCGCTTTAGAGAATTCAACCCATCTGGAAGCAGAAACGATGTTACTTAGGTGATGGCACAGGGCAGGAGGGAGGAATAGCAATAGTGATAGAGACGTGTGTGAAAGCTGAAGGAATATGTCCAAACTGTTTTCCAAGTACTTAAAATACTAATTAGCAAGTCAAGATGCAACGAGGACAGCAGTTAAAATTAAGCAAATAATTTGGCTGCTAATGCTGCTGGGCTTGCTGTAGTACAAGCAGCGCCTTTGTATGGCACCAGAGAAGAAATCTACATTCACGTCCACCCTCGCTCTCCCTGTCCCAGTTCTTATATTTTACTGCAACGTGATCCTGTCAGTTAATTGTTAGAACAAGGGGAAAGATGTCTCTCTCCAGAAAAAGCACAACTATGTTTAAATAAGGCATAGACCTTCCTTTCCCTTGCCCAGGGCATAGCAGGCAGATAAGCAGCAAGAAACTCAAGCTGTGAAAACTTGGTGAAGGAACTTTAAACTGCCCAACCTGGGCTGGGTCAGTACCTTTATGACGACATGCATTTCTTGGAATTTCCACAGAAAAGCAAAATAAAAGTTTCCACTAATAACATTTTGGGTTTTTTGCTTTTCTATTTGAAGCAGGAGAAAAAGGAGAAGATTCCAGAAAGGTAGAAAGCAATGATGATTTTCCCCATTCTTCAGATGCAACATAGGAAGAAGGATTTGCTCATTCATCATTTGCATGATGAATCCCATCATCAGACCACCACAGGCTGAACACCAACTTTGCCACCAGTTCACAAAATACGCCTATTGGATTGGCCACCTGAACCACCTCAGCCTGTGGTCTCACGAAAGGTCACCTGCTGCCCCTCTCATGCCTAGGTTGGCCAAGTTGTCCAACAAAACTGCACCCTAAATGGCAAAGGTGGTGTGAAGATTTGGCACCTCTCGCTTCAGGAGTTTGCTTATCCCCCAATTAATTGGGGATTGGTGGGAACTTCTGTACGTGTTGCCCACAGATGCTGCTGCTGGACACCTTTATATTGGAGATACCTCGTTCCAGTGTTTGCAGCTGAAAGGATATTAGAACAGGAGGAGTGCTGGTCTAATTCAATGGGGGAAATCTTCAGTTTTTGGTGAGGGTTTTTTTTTAATATATACATCTTCAACAAGAGCTGTCATGGCCAACACAGCTTCTCTGATAAAGTCAGGGTGGGGAAAAATTGAGAATTGTCAGTGGGTTAGTTGGACCATTTACCACACATAAAATCACCAGTGACCGACGTATGACGGGTGAAACCATACTGTGAAGCAAATGAACAAAGGCTTTAGCTTGTGCCAGGCACTGATCAGCCATGCCAGGGAAAAAAGATGTTTTCCATGGAAACAGGAGAGGTTGCAAAATGACAGATGCACTACACATGTGGAAAAACAGTTCTTCCTAAGCCAGAGTTCACCTCATAGTGCCCCACTTTCCTCACCCACTGTCCTCCACTTTAATACGTGGCTCTCATATGACAACCAGGACTTCCAGTTTCCTCTAAGCTATGTGAGCAACAGCTGCTTTCCAGTATTTTCCACCTTTTTCTGCAAGAAGGAGAAGGGAGGGAACCTGCAGGTGGGCTTGGGCTGCTGTCCAGCTCAGCTCTGCTCCAAGAGCTTGTGTGTACTGAGGTGGTGTACTGTGACGTGCAGCCACTGGAAACGGTGAAGATGCAGTTGGAGACAAATTCTACCCAACCTCGCTGCTGCCATCTCTTACGTTTCCTTGGAGATGGTGATTGTTGCCCTTCTGCATTTGCCTCTTTCTCCAGTGCTGTCTTACAAAGGAGGTCAGCAAGTTTGCCTTATTTCTGAGCAGAGAACCTCTTTTGGTGGCTTCTTGTTCCAATTTCAAGGATACCCATGTTCTACATCCCCAGTTTCTTCTCTTTACAGGAGACCAGCTCCTTGGTAAGTAAATCCAGGCATTTGGCAGCTCACACTTCTTGGTGGGGTGAGTCCCTCCTGCCTCCTTTGGTGTGGTATCACCAGTCCAGTTCTCTCTCCTTGGTTTCCCTCTAAATGCATCACCTAACATGGTGCTCTGACTCATTAGGTGTGATAAACTTCCCTGAGGGACATCTGAATAATGACTGGGCAGTTTCCAATAGCTGGTCCCTTCCTGCTCCTCACGAAGGTGCGGAGATGTTCTGGACACACACTACCCCTGCGCCATCCCTGCTACCAGCACAATGGGAACAAATCCGGAGTCTCTCAAATTGAGTGAATTGGTTGGGATTTAAGGACGGCACTTTGACAACTGAACTTGCAATAGCCACCCAGTTCCAGGAGATGTTGCTGTGCTTTCAGCTAAAGGCCTGAAGGAGATGCATGCGAAGCATTGGAATTGCAAGGAGTTAGGGAAAACATTGTAAGAGCTCTTGGAGCAAATAATGTTAGAGAGCACGTTGCGATTATGGGTAAAATCACCCCACAGATGGGGCAGTTCTGCATTTTACAGGCTGCAAAGCAGAGACGGAGGAGTCCTCTTTCAAAAAGCAGATGGGTGGTAGCATCAAGGATTGGAACCCATTTCCAGACATCTCTCGTGCCTCAGACCTCAGGCTGTGTTGCCTCTTCATACTTGCTGGTCCAATGCGGAAGACAGGGCACTGCTTTGAAAAAAAAAATTCAATTCTTCTCAGTTGCCTTTTGACCTACAGTAGGAAAAACCTTCCAAGCTTTCCAGCCCACCTCATGGCCAGTTAAACACAACCCTCTAGAGAACAAGACAACAGGAGATATATACACTTCTTCTAAGCTTTTAAACAAGAACCTGGAGCAAAGTGCCCAGGAATGCCAGAGAAGGGACAGGGCTCAAGCACAGTGTGACTGGAGGAATCACTGACATGCCCAGATGTCCTGGTTTAACTGGGTCTGTCCTGGAAAACCAGCAAAATTAGTCAGCGTGTTGCCTCAGGGTTTGCTTGGGGCAGAGGGTTCGCACTGTCTTCTGTCACCCCCACCCAGGCTGCAGCCCTGGGAACGAGCTTGTTCCCAGCTCCCAGCAGGAGCTGAGAACAGACGTCTCTTCACAGAGTCATTACCCATGCTCGGGGTCACCCTGCGTGACCCAGCTTCAGGGGCCTGCCTCCTACATTTGTTTGTAAAGACTGGCCACCCCTACAAGTAGAAATAAGGACAACCAGAGAAAACAGGAGCACGTAAAGTTGCTTTGTTCCCATGTCTACTCTGCGTGCATAGAAGGAGCTTCAGCATTGTGTTGTCAATACCTAAGAAGACTTGCAGACCAGAGAGTATTGGCAGCCCACCTCAGCTCCATTGGCAGCCAGGAGCATTGTGGTGACCTCTTTGCTACTGGCTTGCTTTGCTGTATCCTCTCTGTCCACCATAGCATCACTGACCCTCTTCTTCCTTCCAAGAAGGTACAGGACAGTATCTGCTGTCCTATCGCTGGTGAGGAGCAGCACCGGAGCTTGGCATTGCTGCAGGTGCTGTCTTCAAACCAGACACATGATCTATTGGTAGAGCTGTTCCCCTGAGGCATAGCTTCATCCAACATGAGCTGTGGAAGCCAAAATCCCTTTGAGAGCAATGAAAAGAGCGTTTGGGGTAATTAAGCTCTTCTGGGCGAATTACGCTCCCTGCCCCAAGGAGATTGCCATCACACAGGGGGACAAGCATGGATGTTACAGCAAAAGTTAAGAAAAGATGATGATAACAGACACGGACACATGGGTTGCTCAGCGGGTTGAGTCAGCATTCATTTGCCCGCAGCGTAGGGGATGGGAACGCTGAAATATTTATTTGAGAAGCCAACTGCACTCCAACGCCTAATCCCTTTTAAACTCAATTTGCACTGCTTGGAGGTAAGTAAAATTCATGCAGGGTTTGCCAGGTAAAGAGGGATCCAGGCTGTCCGGTTCCTATTCATCCAACCACTTGTGTGCAAAGTTATGCACATGTCCAGGGTCATCCATATACAGCCAAGTACCTGAAGCACACATTGAATGTCATTATTAGAAAGGATCTGAGTGTACGACACCTAATGCAAAAAACCCAATAGTGTCTCGACACGAGTCTGATAACAGCAATTCTTTAGTCCTGCTCAAGTCTCTGCTGGAGAGGGGAAGTGATGTGTTGGGGGTGCAACATCCTGGTTTGTGCCCAATATAATTGCTTACTACAGATGGGAGAGAATCCTTAAAAAGCCTGGGCACCTTCATGCTTTGCACCGAGCTTTGATCCCTGAATGGAAAGCACTCCTCAAGACAGAGCCTGGCTGCTGGTTTGTACTAAGAATATGTCAAAAATAGACTAGAAATATGACTAGAATGTGTCAAAAATAATGGAGAGCAGGGAGAAAATGCACTGTTTTTAAAGCACTCCAGTTTTGTGACTGAAGCCAGCTGTGGGGGCAAGGAATTAAGTGTCTGCCGATCTAGTTTAGGAACATAAGGGCTTGAAACCTCCCATTTGCTGTTACTTCTGCCCATCCCAAATGGCTGCATCTCAGGACAAGGACTGGTGCAGAAGTAGCAGCTGGCTTCAAAAGCATGGCATGGGAAGAATTAATGGAAATACGTACTTTGTGGTGACCTCTGCATTGGCATGCTCTGAAACGTCAGCTAGAAAAGCACGACACAGAGGTAGTGGTGGGCAAACACTGCGGCAGCCCTGAGTGCCAACGCTGAGCAACTGGGGTGCAGCTGGGCATCTGGATTGGGGGTTCATTTTAAAAGTATTTGCATGCACTGAAGTGCCTTAGAGTTCAAAACAGGCTTAAGGATGTTGCAGAATTGGAGCTGCAGCTCCAGAGGCTCCCAGTCTGTACTAGACCAAATAGCTCTAATGAAATAGGGCCACGACAGGGGCTGTTTGATCTTTAGTAAGCTCCTTGGTGAGGTTTCAGCTTGGACCAAATAGCACTCTTCCAAGCAATATCTGGTTACTGGGAGAGCATGAGCCCTGGGCTAACCGCAGAAGGCAGTAGGGACAAAGTCTCCCCATTTTGGGTGAGAAAGGCATGGGAGCAGGGAAGGAAAGTGCACTCCTGTGGACACAGCCTGCACAAGACCACTTGTGTTCAGGATTGGCCACCAGACCCTGGCCTGTGTCTTTGAGCAGCACAGGTGTAGCCAGAGAAACTGCAGAACCCCCCAAAGGCTGGAGAATGGGTTTCTGCAGGCGCACAGCTGGGTAGGTCAGGCTTGGCCAAGATGCAGCGTAGCACCAGCTCCTCTCAATACAAATCTTTCTGATAAAATGAGAAAAATCCCTGCTTCCCAGAGTTTGGCTCCACTTTAAAAAAGAGCCATCATAGCTACATAAAACAGTACTCGTTCTTACACTTTTGTGTAAACTTTCCCAAGCTCCACCACTCCAGGTTATGGTGCTGGGAAAAGGCTACCGCACACCTCCAAATGAGCCCAACAGCTGGTTACTGAACTGGAGATGGGCAGAACAGAGATTAGTGTCAAAGATGCAGTCCTCCCCATGTGTGATTTGCTTTCCAGAGAGCTGCACCAGGCATCTTCCATCACTTTGGTTTCTTCCTTCCATCCTCTAACGCCACAGCAAGAGCACTGCTGTCAATCTGCTGGCTTGCACTGAGTTGCAACGGGGATGGATTTGGGCAGACGGATGTTCAGACCCTCCACTGTGTCCTGCAATACTGAAATGCCTGTAACTGGAACGGGCAGACTTGAAAACACCTTTCTAACCTGCCAATGTCTCTCTTTGCATGCACACGGGCACCTATAGGCTTCTTTATCCTTTGTTCACAAACAAATGAAGCAATTAATGCAAAAGCATTCACTGCTGCATGCATGTAGAGGTTTACAGACTTGGATTTCCTTGCAAAGTTCTGAAGCAGATCTGAGTTTACACCAGAGTCTGGCCCATGACACTTAACTTGCATGACAAAACCAGAAGTTGAGCATCAACTATTAAGATTAGATCCTGACGTCAAAGAGTTTCAAATTAGAAGCATAGACAAAAAGGAAACCAGCTCTACCTCACAGCAAACTCCTATTTAGCTTCTTGAGACTTGCCAGTTGCTACTATTTTTAATTCCATATTTATACCACAGACTATTTCTTTCCCTTTAAGGAGACAGGAGTGAAATCAGCTTATAATATTTCTACATCTTTTCATGGAGGTGTTGAAGTAACTGCCTGCTCATTTTTACTTTTCTAAAATGTATTTTAGGGCAGCAAAAAAAGGACTTGATAAATACCAGAGAAATGAAAAGCCAGCATCTCTTCCAAGCTGGGAGATCTCAGCGGGGGTAAGGGAAGGAGCCCAGCTTGCAAGGCAGGAACAGGGCTCAAGGTCCTGACCCACACAAGCCCATAACCTCTTCTTTTCAATCCTTGATAAATTAGTTTTCAATCCCTGCTTTAGTCCAAGTTCTGGGGACTCTTCCAAGTCATACCAGCCTCGTATTTGGATTTATTAAGGTTATATACAAGAACATGTATCTACAAAGTGTTACAATACACTGGGTTTAATGTAAAGCTTTCAACATCTACATAATGGGGTTTCCCTGGCTCAGGAACTCCCCCCTGTACACCACAATTCCCCACCCCGCTATGGAATGTGGATCACCTCTGTAAGTGACTGTTGACGGTGGTTACACCATGTTTAAATCTGCAAGGTCCTGCACATGGGTCAGGGCAATCCCAAGCACAAATACAGGCTGGGCGGAGAATGGATTGAGAGCAGCCCTGAGGAGAAGGACTTGGGAGTGTTGGTTGATGAGAAGCTCAACACGATCCGGCAATGTACGCTTGCAGCCCAGAAAGCCAACTGTATCCTGGGCTGCATCAAAAGAAGCGTGGCCAGCAGGTTGAGGGAGGTGATTCTCCCCCTCACTCCGCTCTTGTGAGACCCCACCTGGAGTACTGTCTTCAGGTCTGGGGCCCCTGACATAAGGAGGACACGGACCTGTTGGAATGAGTCCAGAGGAGGGCCACAAAGATGATCAGAGGCTGGAGCACCTCTCCTATGAAGACAGGCTGAGAGAGTAGGGCTTGTTCAGCCTGGAGAAGAGAAGGCTCTGGGGAGACCTTATAGCAGCCTTCCAGTACCTGAAGGGGGCTTATAAGAAAGCTGGAGAGGGACTTTTTACAAGGGCATGTAGTGATAGGACAAGGGGTAATGGCTTTAAACTGAAAGAGGGTAGATTTAGATTAGACATAAGGAAGAAATTCTTCACTATGAAGGTGGTGAGGCACTGGAACAGGTTGCCCAGAGAAGTTGTGGATCCCCCATCCCTGAAGTGTTCAAGGCCAGGCTGGATGGGCCTTTGAGCAACCTGGTCTAGTGGAAGGTGTCCCTGCCCATGTCAGGGGGGTTGGAACTAGATGATCTTTAAAGTCCCTTCCAACCCACACCATTCTATCACTCTATGATAATGCAAGAAAAAACAGCTTTAACATAACAGTGCCTACTCTGCTCTCCAACATCACCCCAGGCTTCCCCCCAGCCCCTTTAGAAATGAAGTGATTCTTGCTAGTGCTAAATTTTAAATTTAGGTGAGTTTTAGTGCCATGGTGCTACTGAGCAGCTTCTTCAATTAACAAAGACCCTGAGCTTCCAGGTTCACCACAGCCGGCCGGGGGCAGGCAAAGCCACCCTGGGAAGAAAGGTTTGCTACCTTGGTCCTTCCTTGCACCACATTGCAGAAGATATGAGCTGCTCATTGCAATCGTTTGCTTTCGTGCTACAAGGTCAGTTCTCCTGGAGTGAGGACACAGAGCTTCATCCCTTGGTGTTACTCAAAGCAGATGTCCCCTTCTGATCCATGGAGACATAGACCACCTCTCCTTGTTTGAGACAACAGTGAATCAGACCTCTTTTCTGGCTTTCACGCAAGTCCCTTAAGAAAGCATTCGGTTAGAAATCCCCTCATACCATACAATATCGCAGATGCAGATACAAATGTGATCAAATGAAAATGTAATTCATCTTCTGTTCAGTAAGAACTGCTGCTTGTGATGCGAAGAGTCTCTCAGTTTGCTTTGGCAATTGGTCCAGAAGGATATGAATGAAACAGTATTCCTTAATTTTTACTATTTATAACCAAAAAAGCTATTTCAATAGTGAAATAACAAACCCTGAGCATAAGTGCTTTCTTTCGCTCAGTGTCTTTCACTGGCAGGTTTCAGTAGGCTGCTGCTAAAGAAAGCTTCACCATCTCCCTGAGGGCTGGAAGTGAGGAAGGTTTCATTCAGATGAAGAACCGAGGCAAATGTTAAGGTTTAAATTCTCCCTGCTGCCAGTGCAGAGAACCCAAACAGGGGGAATCAAACACCTCCACGTCAGCCTTCAGACATCTTAAATTAAGCAGTCAGAAGATAAACCATCTAATGCAAGTCTAAGTGAGTTGAAAGCCCTAAAGAATCAAAACTGAAGCACTGATAGACTGAAACCTTTATTTACCTAAGCCCAGCAGACCCCACCGTGTCACATTTATCCATTTTATGACTGATAAACATGAAAAGTGTTTTTATCAACTAAGGTATCACTGCTTGCAGAAAAAAAAAAAATTCTTTATTGCCCAGAAGGTTCCTGTCAGAGCCTGTGACCAGCTGTAATATTGACTTTAGGAGTCTACACTTATTGAGCTGTCGGGAAACTCAAAACAGGCTCCACCTAGCAGGAGAGTTCAATCAGGAATTGTGGCATTTGACAGAGTTGCTAAACCAGCTTCAGAGCAGCTTGGGTTTAAATAAGCCTGGCACTTCCAGGTCAGGGTTTTTGTTGAGAAGGCTAGGACAAGTTTTCCTGTACTTGGAAGTCAAGGATGAAGGTGTGGCAAGAGAGGTGGTACTGCTTCTTTCAGACTTGCAAGAGCTGTACTCTTTTAGTCCCTATCTTCACCTTCTAGATCTTCACCTACCAAATCTTCAAGGTGGATTTGGGAAGATGGAGAGGGAAGAAAGCAAGACTGAGAAGCACCCTGCCTCTCATAACCCTTAGTGAATGAGGGAGGAATGAAAAGGAATGAGGAAAAAAAAAACCCACCCTAATACTTTAGCTTCCAAATTTAAATTTTGTTCAACTAAAAATCCAGAAAAATTGAGTTTTCACCATTTTTTCAACCAGTTGTAAACTTTGTTCAACCTTTTTAAGTTAGCTTATTATACTGGAGACCCCCATTATATTCAGGAGGAGAAAAAAGGAAGACACCTATTTGAAGGGATGTTTTAGGGATAAAACACTTTCTGGGGGTGGCCTTTTTTGGGAATTTGCTAAGGCAGGTGGACAAAATATCCAATGTAACCACCAGGTACCTGTAGCAATGCAGAGCAAATGGAGAAATGTGTTTGGGTTTTTTTGTTTTGGTTTGGATTTTAATGCCTTATAGGATCAGCACTTCAGGAAATAAACATCAGAGGCACTATTTGGATACCATGGAGCAATAAAAAAAAAAATTTACATGGAGCCTAAAAATCAAGGAATAGTGCTAATGCAAGTCTTGGATGATCTGGCTGTGGGCTCACTGCTCAGCCCTTCCAAACCATTTGCTTCAAAGCAGCAATTTAGCTTCAGAGCTGATCCAAATTCTCTCCTAGCTTTTCTCAATAGGCCATGAGCACTCAGAAACCAGCTGAAGGCTGCTTTCCCTTCATCCCTCCTGTGCAAACCAAAGCAGAAGCTCCTCTGTTTTCAATTGTGAATAAGAGGAGGAAATCTGTTGAGAGGGCTGTGTACTCCTCGTTGTTGCTCCTGCTCAGGCTCTAGATACGGCTGCAAAACTCTGCTGTTATGGCTTAGCAAAAAAGTGCTGTGAAACGTGTATGCAGTTTGTGTGCACTGAATTTATTTTAGGAATGAATGAGGATGCTAGTACAGAAATGGTCCATCAGTGCATCTTCCATCATCACAGCCCTCTTTGCAATGACAGAGCTGGCTGCTGAATCAAAGTCTATCTCCATTCCTTCAGCTGAAAAGCAACTAGACTTCTATGCAAAAATAATTGTCTGTGACAGGTAGTCTGCACTGTGTGCTCTTGACATTGGCAGCTAGCTGACACCAGTTTGTTTGAATAACACAAATATTCACGTCAAAAGGGACCTTGGGAGGTCTCTGGTCAACCTCCTTCCCAAAGCAGGAACAGGAGTGGTCCTAGGAGGGATTCCTGAGGAACCCCACTTGTAACCAGCCTTCAGGCAGAGTACCAACCACTAACCACTACGCTTTGACCCAATGATCTGGACAGTTTTCCCACACATCTAGTAGTCCACCCATGCAGACCATAACATCCCAACTTGGATACAAGAAAGCTGGGGGAAACTGCCCCAAAAAAGCCTGGCTAAAGTCAAAGTAAGTGACATCCACTGCTTTCCCTCATCCACAGATTCAGCCATCTCTTCTGAGAAGGCAATCAGGTTTGTCATGCATAATTAACCTTTTGCAAGTGCATGCTGGCTATTGCCAGTCACCACCTTCTTCTGCTGCCCAGAAATGTGGACTTGCTCCATGATTTTCTCAAGGAGCAAAGCAAGTCTGAGCCCCATTCTCCCTGAGCAGTGGGCAGCCTGTGACCGAAAGGCAAAGCACTTTTAGGTTGTAAACCAGACAGTCAAGAAACAGCTACAGAAGCTACCAGCCGCAGAAGCCACTTGGAAGCTACCAAGAGCAAGCTGAACTTCAGAATAACAAAAGCTGAAAAAAAAAGAATGCCCTGAGATATAACAAACCTACAAACAAACACCAAAACCCAAAGAAAACCTCACCCCCACAAAAGCCTGACTGTATAAATAATTCACAAATGGTCAAAAAAACAAACCAGGGAACCACCTACTTCCCCAGACTGCCAAAAATGGAGGGGAAAGACAACAACAACAAAGTCAACAACCATCCAAATGAACTGCCCAAACCCAGAAACAATAACTCCCTCCCTCCCAATGTGCTGAAAAGACCAACAGCAGCAACGTTCCCTGCTGAAAAACTGTCCAGAAAAAAAAAAGACCAAAAAAAAGACAGAGGCCAAACAATAGTTTGTTGGTTTCTTGGAAACATCTATGAACAATATTCAGAGGAAATGTTCTCAAGGGGAAGTCACGTAACCAAGACAGAAACGAGGCAGAGATGGGAAAGCAGATGGATCTGGCTCTCTAGAGGGGACTTCTGATGCCTAATGAGTCCAAAGTCATCAGTTCATTCCCACCACACACGTACATCAAGCCTCTGACAACCTTGCACCTTAGCTACTGACACTCCCGATGAGATACTTTAGCTGGCAAGAGTTTGATTTATTAACTCAAGAGATGACCGATGCCAGTAAAGATAAAGTCATCTGGTTTTCAGAGGATTTTCCAACCCATTCACTCTTTTTGGTTGAATATTGCAAATGTTTTTTAACTAAATACCCATTGGATGGTTTGGTGTTAACAGTCTTTGCATTTATTTGCTTACAAGTGAGAATTTTGCACCAGAGGGGACCATTTTTGCACACAAAGTAACAGACCACAAGGCAGGTATAGATAAGTTAGAATAAAATAATCCAATAGTTATGACTTCTGGTCCATGAAAAGGTAGATGTCTTTGTAATTTAGGGTCCATTTGAAGAAAATGTAATTAAGCACTGGGGTCATATTAAGATTTTAGTATTGTGTTGCTCTGTTTTGTTTGACCACAGGTAGGAAATAATTGTTTGACTCCTTAGAGGGTATCACAAATAGAGCACCTCTTCATGTATACATCAAATACACCTTCTATATTCCTAATCAATATTGACATTAAAAACCTCACTGGGAGCATCTGAACAAGCAGAGTCCTTGCACCAAATGTCTACAGGGGAAATGAGTCCACCAGGAATAAAACATCTGCCTCAAATGGCTCTTTGAAGTCTATATTGATACCCATACAGCTTTCCATGTATTAGTAATTATTGGTGCTGTTTACCATCTCCATAAGACAATTTATTTGGAGGCCTAATCAGCATCTTTAATACATGCAACCTTCTCTTCAGCCCGAATTTTGGAGGATGAGGCAACAACTGGCTCATGTTTTGCAGTCCCTCCAGGACGGCACGGTTGCCCGGGCCAAGCAGCTGGGACATCCAGCATGGTTTTCACACTAGATGAGGGCAGCACGGCATTTCATTATACAAACATGGGTCTGAGCTCTTTCTGAAATAATTTGTGCCCAGCAGGTAGAAGTAAAGCTGAGACTGTTCTCAAGCATCTCTAATTTCTGCACCAGCAAAGCAAAGCTATAATAATAATAATAATACTAAGCATCTGATGGCATCTTTCTAGCGCTGCTCAGAACAAACATGGGAAACATCTATTTTTGCAACTGGATCTGAAAGCTCTTGCTATTTTTTCTTAAAAGCTAGCTTCAGACAGGCCATGCCAGGACTTTGGGTCCTTGCCCCAAGGATGCAAACAGAGGTGAGCTACATAGGACACCATCACACATTAAACATAATATTTCCCAATCTGAAATAACTGCTTAAGGGATATCCAAGTTTGCATCACATGAATTTGGAGACTTGTTTATAACTAGTAAACCCAGCAGCCTAGGCAGACCTGTTGTGGACATTTATAATCCATGTCATCAGGCTGTGCAAGCCCTGTCCGAGAGCTGGGATGCAGCAAGTCCTGCTCAGCAGAACAGGCTGTCCTCTGCCCTTCTCAGCCTGTTATCCAGGTCCTTAACTGGAGTATGATATCATTGCTTTGCCCTACTCTAGATTTATCTTTAGCAGAAGAATAGCATGATAACATCAGTCACAAATGCATCGAGACAAATGTGCTGTTTATCACCAGAAATATTTGATTCAGGACTTCATGCCTCGTGAACAGTGCACAATCTCCAAGGAAATGTAAAGAAATTCCAGGTAAGTCTCCGTGGCCCCCCCATACACAGCCAGCCAGCATTTATTAATCTTAGGAGTCATTTAAAAGTTCTGCAAGAATAAAAAAACAATTTTATGTACATTTTAAATATACTGTATGTTTGATATCCTGCATTAAGTTTCCAGGAGACATTCCCACTATGCTAATAATCTATTATCACTAAGTAATTCCCATTTTTCATTCACAATTTACAGTACTACTGAGTCTCTTACAGCACTTTTTTTTTAAAGTTCACCAAGTGTTTAAGCCAAGGAAGAAAGGAAGGTCGGAAGAAACTAAGCAACTTGCTGAAGGTCCCTAAAAAAACCCATAACAAACCCCAGGTGTCTTCACATTGTCTCAGCACTCTTATAAACAGATTCCTTTTACAGCCCTTCAAAGGTCAAAGCCAGAAAGACGTTGCGAAGAGAAAATAAAAATATATGTACACAGAACACCTTGCACACCAAACCTAGAGATACGCAGACCTTTAAAAAGCCTGAATAAAAGCAATATCACTTGTTGACCATCAGAAACTGAGTAATGAACTGTGACTCCACAGAGGGAAGTAGCACCAGACCTCCCTTGTCTCCGAATCCCACGCTGATGGACCAAGCCTGATGGGGGAAGGAATGGACCATGGCCCCAGCAAATTTCCAAAGCCCCCAACAGACCCTCCTCTAACTACAATTTCCACTAGCGTGGCACCTCTACCATCTGCCTTGCAACTTGATGTTTAGAAGCTTTAGAGCTTTATTGGGATTGCACTTTGCGTTAGGTAAAACTACCAGCCATTTTTCTCACCAGCTTGAATGAGATAGGATCCATTTTGCTACATCACTCAAGTAAACAGGGCTGTCACAAATTATGATTATTATTTTAAGCTGGAAAAAGTTAGAGTCTTTCAGTGCTGGAAGTGAGGTGATCTTTGAAATAAAATCCTGAGGAGACGGTAAAAATAACAGTTTTGTTTTCTTAATGTCAGCAGGGTAATATCACAAGAGAAAACACAATTTTGTTTCTTTTTCACTCATACACATCTATGGAAAACAACTGCCTTCCCACCGGAAACACAAAATTTTTTGTTTTGAGAAGTAGAAGTAATCGCTACAACTCCATATTAGATTCCATTTTGCTCCATTAACCTCATATTCTTTGTTGTGGGGTTTCTTAAGATTTGTCTGCACACAGACATTTCCTAGTATATTTGTACCTCTAACTTCAAGTATGGACAATTTCAGTGCTGAAGCATTTAACAGTTGTCTACATTGGGTAAAACTGTGCTAGAAAACATCTTTGTGAACACCAGCCCTTACAACTTTCCAGTCTTCAGGTCATCCAGTGGCATCGCAGCTGGTTACAACTCTGTTGGATTCCCCCTGCCAGCTCTTCACCTTCTTTGCAGAGGTGAAACCACAGGACAGCTTTAGCATTCACTACCCTAAGAGGTAGCTAACAGACACATTCTGTTTCTCCCCAAATGAGCTCAGAGTGATCTTGTTTTAAGAAACACATTGCATACACAGATCCATGCCATTTTAGATGCCCCCTGAGCATTTGATATCGTGTAAGCGTTGAGACTTTTCTTTATGAGTTGCATAAAAGTGACTCCCACTGACGCTCGAGCAGGGAGTCTTAAGCACCACAGGTCAAACATTGACCAGATGAGCCATTAGAAGTGAGCAAGGAACCTCAGCACCTCTGAAGCCATCTTAATGATTGTCACCTTCTTGAAGAAGTTGTCATCTTAAAGAAATGAGAAGTTTGGCACCTTTACTGAGGAGAAAGAAACAAAGAAACAAAACCCCTCCAAAACCAGAAAACAAAAAACAAACCCCACCTTTGAATCAGAAATCAACTGTAACTACACTGGAGAGAACTCAAGCAGTATAAATGTCCCTGCTCACCTCAGAGGACCTGAAGATGCCTGTGAAGCAGCCAGGCACATGAACAGAGGCAATGAAGGAAAGGCAAAGCACTTTTAAGACTCAGCAACCAATGACTCAGCCTGCTGTCAGGCTAGAGCAGCAGCTCAAAAGCTCTGGATATCCGAGTCCAACCTCCACCACACCAAATGAGAGCTGGGAGAGCTTTCATCCCAGATGATGTGCCCCACCTGAGTCTCCTGAGTACTCATGAAGCTCATATAACTTTATTTTAAACTTTTTAGCACTTCGGGACAGGCTAACAGAGCATCCACTCTTTTTCCTCCCCTCCTTGTCCTTTCTTCCTCTCTCCTCACGCTCACCCTGAGCGGGAAGGGAACATCTCCCATTTGAAGGAGCATCTCCAGCCACATTGAATGCCTGCCGTCAGCAGCAATGGGAGGTCAGCGCACAAAGTCATTACAGCTGCGTGAGTCAGCGCTTGGTTTTCCAGATGAAAGCTTCCCGCAGGCACTAATCCTGCTCCTCTTGGCCCAGCTGCTCACAACCCCACAGCCAAGCGATGCTGCTGTTGTCACACACCACCTTTACTTAATCCTTCCTGAAAGCTGCACAAACATTTGAGAGCAGGCAACCTGCCGCCATGGTGTGTTTTTACAAGCCCTGAGTTGCAACACCCAGGCCAGCTCTGAAAGAGGTGGCACTCCTGGTCCTAAAGCTATTTCAGCACTGAGGAACGCTAAAACTGAATGCTGGGGGGCTTTACTTCTGGGAGAAGGTAAATGCAGGTCCTGGTCTTTGACAACGTGACTGCTGCATTGGATGGTTAAGCCCGATGAGCCTTTGGTGCAGAGATTTAGCTCTAACTCAGTTTTTCAGAGTCAGCTGTCCCCATCCCGCCAGGTTCTCCTAGCAGGGACATGGTCCAGGAAGGGACATTCGATTTGGACTGATAAACAGTAACGGTTGCCAGCAGGAGAGATTAACTGTCAAGGTGAAAAGGTTGTCAGCAAAGCTGTGCCGAATGTTTTTGGTGAAACCTGAGACTCAGGTACTGACCTCCAAACCCAGGTGAGCACAGGAGGAAGCACAGCTTGCATTGGTTTAGAGAAGTACCATTTCCTCACAAACAGGGACCCAGTTTCAAGAGATCGCATTTGAAACAAAATGCTTAACAGCAAGTGAGAGTCACATTAAAACAGGTGAAGTGTTGGATGGTTAAATGCAACTGTGGCAGCTGATGAACTTGATCCAACATCAGGTCTAGACAAGTGCAACGTACCTTCTCCAGAAGGCACTTCGCAACCCAAAATTTTCCTCAATTAAGGACCTTTAATGGCAGCATTTTACAGAGACAGATAAATGTTGAAAAACTTCTTTTGCTTGTGCTGTCTTCCAGGGTGAAGGGATGGACACAAACCAGATAGCTGTTGGTTTCTGTTAAGCAACTTTACTACATTTGAAGTTTTGAGTCCTGTACGTCTGCTGGCACCCGCTTTTCCCTGCTACAGCTGATCCAACACCTCAACACCCCAGCAAAACACAGTCCCTGGGCACTTGCACTCGATGTGCTTGCCACCATGCTTCTGGCAGAGTGAAGAGATCAGTCCAAAGTATCAGGTTTGGGGACCAGAGGAGTGAAGGATAAATGGAAACACATGCAGCATTATTCACATGGCTAAAATGTACCCGGAAGTTTCCCATGACTTGCATGCTTGCCTTCCTTTATATATATATTTTTAAATAAAGCTTGGCAGCAGTTCAGGCCTAGGATTAAAATAACCGCTTCGTGTCATCCCAAGGCAAGAGCAGAGGGCACCTCTATGCTTTGCCAGCCTCTCTGTCCCTGCTGCTGGCACAGACTGCGTGAGGCCTGGCTCCTCCTGAACAAGCAGGAGGCAAGAAACATCCTTTTTCACAGCCATTATTCAGATACATTCATGCAGCTATTCCCTCTGACATGCTTTGGAAAGCTCAGTTTAGGAGGTTTTTAAAACCAGCTACCGGTTCCTAATGTCAGTGCTGATAACCTGCACTACACACTAGTCCATATGGAGAAGGTCCACATTAGGTGGTAGCATTAGATTGTAGGAGCATTCAGTTCACCCGCCGAAAGTTACAAAACTTGCAGTTAAAGATCAGCTTCTGTAAGGCTGCTATTGCAAGAGAATCTGGCTTTTCATTTAGAATTAGATTTCCTTCCCCAACTAGGAGGGCCTGAGCGTTTGAGAACAAGAACTCAGTGTTCAGAAGCCAGTAAGCAAATAAAGACCCTGAGGTTTCTTTGTATTTTTAAAAAAAAAGTTATGACTGAGGCCTGACTCATGATTTTCAAATTCTTGGAGGTAGCAAACTTAGTAATGCTGTAGTCTCTTGTGGATTGGGACTTTCATGAGTTTCTTTGCGCATAGCTAACAGAAGTTTCACACAAGCCTTCCAACCCCATAGCCATACTACATGGAAATCTGCTTCATTGAATGCAGTCCAGGAAAAGCTGGTCTGTGACTTCTACTGGAGATACTCATGAATAATACATCTAGCTGTTTTCAGCAAATTCAAATCTCTAATGAAAAGCAAAGGCATATCCTCAGTTTGAGCTCTGCTGAACATCAGGTCGGATCCCAGCAATGCAAATCCACAGTCAGGAGCAGAATATAGACCTTCAGCCTGGCTTAGCCTGAAGCACACAGAAAGCCAAAAGCTTTGCTTTAAATGTGCGACTTCACTTTTTGAAAGAGTGATTTATGTATATTGGCTTACACTATTGGATACTATCTTTCAGTACAATCACAGCATAGTATTCTTTGTACTCTCTATGCAATACTTCTGCACCACTTCAAATACCCAAGGTCATTCAGTGCATAAGCAACAGGAATCTAGAGGAGCTTCAGACCTACACACACACTGGGCTGGGAGTGACTGAGACTCCAGGGTGCCTGATACCCGAAGCCTTAGCCACATACAATGATCACAGGACAAACAGACAAGCCTCACAGCATGGTCCCAGAAGCACGGACTCACCTGTGCCACACAGTACAGACAGCCACATCACGGAGTAGGCTGGGTTTAAGGGTCTCTTTCTCAGGAGAGAAAGCAAGAAGCAGGGTCGATAGGTTTGCTTTGCAGTAGATATCACTGGTCCTTGCCTACGCTTCGCTATTACAATTCATGCTGTGGGCCACCTCTGTTTCCCACAGCCCGGTGCTCTCTGGAGCATGGTATGCTGCACCTGCAAGTTGATAAGGCTGCTTTATGATCTATGGTGGCTGGTTTTAATTAAAGCTGCCTTCTCTGCATCTCTTCTAGCCTTGTGCAGACAGGAACACAAATGATTTCATCTTCTCTGATCCACTAGAAGCCAAGCTCACAATTATGAGCTGCCATTAATAAGGAAGCTTCTCCCACCGCTCCCACTGGCTCAAGTGGAGTTGGAAGAAGAGACCTAAGGAGAAGATACACAGCAACAGCAAACAACCCCTCCACTTCACTACACCGACTAAGCAGAAAACTGATTAAGCACATTACCTTCAAACCTCCCCATCTCAAGAGCTCCTGGAGGGCAGCAGCAGAGGATAATGAGAAGTCAGCCCAAGCAAGCCACTCACTTGCAGTCACCTTCAGGGCAGCAGACAGCTTTTAGTCCTTTGAACTAATGAGACAGGTCCTAGTCAGGAAAGCACAGTGTTTCTTGTGGGACTCCATCCTTAATTCCTACTGACACCTTCTGTGTGGGGGTGTAGGTTAGGGATCCAGTTACACCTGGAGTTACACCTGGATTCACACCTGGAGTCAATCCTCCACAGGTGGGACGGAGGACATTAATGGGCCTTGATTGCCCTGACCACTCTCACCTGGGCCACACAGCTGTCTGCCCAGGAGCCCCCAGGCCATGGCCGAGCTATGCCATGGGTTGTGCTCCTGACTTGTTGTCTGTCCTTTCTGCCTGTCCTTTCTGCGTTGACCTCAGCCTGGACCTGCTGCTCTGCATGATCATGGGGCTATTGGAAACCTGTTGCTGTGGTCACCCGGCTCTGCCACCTCACTTGGGTACAGGTGGTCACTGTGGGTACCCTTAGGTCCTGGCTCATGTCCTCTCCTGGGGCAGCCTCCTGCTCCTCCCTGACATCAGCTGAGGCCATCTCAAGCCCTGTGCTGAGCACTGTGAAGCCTGTGGCCCCCATGAAGCTCCAGGAGCTTCAGAGGAGTCCCCAGGCCTGTGGGCAGGGGTCGCATGGCATCCCGGGTGGCATCCCTAGGAGCATGGTATCCTGGGACCACCCCGCAGCACCTTGAGTCCTGTTTCCTGTTTTCCCTCCGTACCCCTGCTGGGTTTCCTGGTCCAGGCAGCCCAGGAACCTCCTCTCCTGCCATCTCAGCTAGTCACATCTGCTATGAGCCACTCAAGGTGGGAAACCCCAAGCTGTCTGGTGGATTTGAGGGGTCTGGGGTCCATGCTGCTGAGGCAAAAGTGATGTTTTGCCTCCCTGACCTGACACTGGGATCACCTGTGGAGGTCAGGAAAATTGCAGACAGTTTTTGCACAAAGCCAGGCTCAAGCCAAAGCTTTCCATGAGCACAGAAGTCCTACCTCATGCTCTTCTCACCCTTATGCTGTTTCTACAGTATGAAAAGTTCAAACAAGCCAGTTTATCTTCAAAGCACTCTGATGGGGCGGAAAAAGAAAAAACCCAAAACTTTTGACTCTGTATTCCAGGTGAGGAAGTCAAGCGGCTGGACCTTGCTTTTAGGGCCACCTTTGGCAGAGATAGTATTTGAACTTTGGAGCACCAGGGCATTGATGGATAATATTCTTGTTTACAGAGTGGGAGACTGTCTTATTCCCCATATAACTAGGACAGCTGAAGACAGGGCTGCCGGCAGCCTTCCTCAGCCATCATGTCATTCCTCCCAGCCTCCCTATGCTCGAGAGCTCGTAAAATTCAGATTGGAAGCACCACAGCTACAGTCAACTCCAGACTCCCTATTGAGGGTCATAGTGGGAGATATCAGTCTGCAGCAGAAGTTACGTCAGACTCGATGGTGCTCTGCACCAAGACATCTTAGTCATGCAAACATGCGAATAAGGAACATTAAGCCTTTAAGTCCTGGAGCTGATGAGAAAGCTTTATGGTCACTTCAGGATAGCAGGCAGCTTCTTCTCTTTAATGTGTGGGATGCATAGTGTCTTATTTCTTCTGTGTCTCCAATGTTGTCATAGAAGCAAGTAACATATTTTTCTGATACAGATCTACTTTGGTACATCCCAAGCTGGTACATTTTGTGCTTAGTTTCTGTCTTCAGAGGACAAGAACAGCAATCTCAAAACTATCTGAACTTTTAGGGTATCATAGCATGCTGTGTATTTTAAAAGGACCTGTGATTTCCATCTAGAGTCAACATTTAAATGGCAGAGGGTGGGTGGTTGAGCAGACAGACAATGACACTGCTCAATAGGTTTTGACTGTTAATTCAAAATTTAAACAATTAATTTATTTGAAAATACCAAGGTTTTTTAGAAACAATTTATACATTCAGCCTTTAATGTAGATGGGGGAAGACTACAATTGACCTGGAATTTGACTCAAATTAAAAAGCTGAACAAGCCCAACTCCATGCTTCAAATTTATTTTTTCATGTAAAGGTTCAAAAACTATATAGAACTGGGTGCAGCCCCTATATATTTTCCCCTCATGGAAATCAAAGTGATCATCTGACTCCATTTCATTCTCAGGCTCTGCAATCAGTTTGCTTGTACTTATGGCACCCAGTGACCCCATGAAAACAGAATTCATAGTAGGGCAATTGAAGGGCCTACCCCATCGGGGTAAGCAGAGCATATTTACCTACAGAGAGGATTTCAGTCTGCAACCACTTGGCTCAGTCCTTAATTTCACATGGAGAACCACCTCCAAGTAGATTATGGCTTCGAACTTCTTACCTTACCAAAAAGTCCTTCTGGAAGGGCTGCGTCATATTGACTGTCTTACACACTGTTTCACTACAAGCATTCATCCGTTCAGGTTTTCTTTGTCAGTTTAGTAATGATGGTTCATTTTGGAGCCTGTTTCAAAAATAAGCCTACTAAGAAGCTAGATCTGCAAGACACAAGGCTGCTAATCAGCTCTGGGAAGGTGCCCCTCATTACACCCAGCTGGAAGATAGGGTCCCAGTGCTTCAGCTTGGGAACCAAACCCACCAGCCTTTGCTCAAAGCTTGATGTTGTGATGACTCAAATGAGCATTTCTGCTAGTGGTCTAGCAGGAATCATGTACCATACTCTCTGTGTATCATAGCTGAGGGAACATTTTCCATAACATATGGAACGTCGATCTATGTTTATAACAAGGCATGTCACTTACTAGTACAGAACTGCCTCCCATGTCAAAGCAAAAGCAACCACCCAGGAGATAAAGTACTACTCAAAACTATCTCAGAACCAAATGTTTTTCTTCCCAAGAAATGAAAGTGCAGAATAAATAGGACTGCTACCCTGAACATGGGTATCCATGCAAAATTCATACAAACAGAGCTTCTTGGGTCCCTTTCTTCTTGCTCACCCAGGTGCCCTTCATGAAAGCACCAAAGCGAAGTAAGCACCACCCAGCTGGTCCAACCTCCTTCACCAGGAACATCCCTTCATCCTGCACAGCCTTGTCTCAGAAGGTGATGGATGGAGACACTGTCCCTCTCTAGAGGTAGCAGGACACTGTATGCAAGCAAGCATTTGCTTTGAGCTTTGCATGACCAGATATTTGCAGTCTAGCATCAGTCCTCTATCTGGTACCTTCAAAAAGACTCTCGTTACCCTCCCACATTGTTGCCCATGCTCAGCGCTGTCTCTGCAGGCATTTACTAAGCTGTGCAGCCCCTCTGTGGGCTCAGCCTGGGAAGAGCCAGCAGCCCCTATTGCTTTCATCCAGTCTCTGGCAGGAGTCTCTGAACAGCTCTGGTTTCTGCCATCTCCCCTCGCACATCTCTGTGCCTCCCAGAGGCGTGCGGAGGCTGTGCTGACAGCTCCACGCGGCGCCAAGAGCGCCCGCTCCCCCAAATCACCTTTTTCTGGCCGAAGAGGGAAACAGGAGGTGCCGGCCCTTGGAGGGGAGCCAGGGACCTCCCGTCTCCGGCCACAGCCCAGGATCGCCTCCGTCTGCAGCAGCTTTGGTGTGAAGCCAAGCTCACGTAAAGCTGCTCTTGCTTTTTCCAGGGGAAACAGGAGCAGATTTCGGCTCACCAGTACCATTATTTCAGATGATCTGGCAAACAGGCTTTTGTGCTTCCCTCTGATGTAAAAGATGGTGATCAGGGCTCTCGTGGAGTCACAGATGAGATCTAAGGCTTCGGGATATCACTGTGCTCCCCAGCAGCAGCAGCTTTGAGGTGCAGCCTGACGAGCCTCCCACGTGATTCGCAGGGGTGACCCAGAGGGGCAGCAAGCAGCCCTTTGGTAGCAAAGCTGCCTTTATACGAACTAGTGGCAACTGCATACCAAAAGCAAAAGCCGTGCCCTTCAGTGCAACCAAAGGACAGTTACAGTTCCCATTTTAGCAAACTAAACTTTGATTCTCCACATAAATCCTCCTCAGGTCCAACCTTCAGGTTCATCTTCAGTGGGGATACTTCACCCATCCCCGTCCAACCTAAAAATAGAGGGAAAGGTGTGAAGATGGAGCCAGGCTCTTCTCAGTGGTGCCTGGTGCCAGGACAAGAGGGAACAGGCACAAACTGAAATACATGGAATTCCACTTAAACATAAGAAAAACTTGTTTGCTGTGAAGGTGGATGAACAAGGCAACAGGTTGTCAGGAGGGGTTGTGGAGTCTCCAACCTTGGAGAAATTCAAGCACTGTCTGGACGTAGTCCTGGGCAACCTGCTCCAGCTTGTCCTGCTTTGAGCATGATGGTTGGATTAGACATCTCCAGAGCCACCTGGAGAGATCTCCAACCTCAACTATTCTGTGATCTGGTGATCTTTACTAGTTTCATATAATCTGAAAACATCACTGTAACTTTCTTGAAAGGAGTTGCCAACACCTTTCTGTAGCACATGGACATGCTTTCACAGCCTTTTTGGCTGAGGTTTGGGAAAAAGCTTGTCTCTCCAAGGAGGCACCATAACTGTGCTCCTTTCCTGACCCTTAAGCAAAGTCTTTCCTAAACAGCAGTCTAGTTTATGGTTGAATTTTCATTATTTTTTTCATAAAGTAATGTCCCAATAATTTTTTATTTTCACTCTTCTGTTTGTGGCAGAAGGCAGAAAACAGAGGACTAAAGCCAAACATGGGAGACCCGGGAAGCAGCTTCAGAGTCACTGAGTTACCTCGGGGTTCTGTCACATCCATTATTATTCATCACAATAACCTCCTGCAGACTAACAAACATGTGTCCTAGCAGTCCTGCAGTCACCACGGGGAAAATAAAAAGCTTTGGACAGTTCTAGGAAGGGTCTCAATTTCAAGCCAATTTTGTATCACAGCCTATTTTTGGGCAGTGCTGCTCATTCGGGTCCTCCTCAGAGCTGCTGTTACGGGAAACATTTTCTTCTTTATAGATGGCCATCTCTTCTCCTTGCCTGCGGCTCATGACCTGGGTAATAAAAATGGAGGCCTGATTTTTACCTGGTGGGAGTTATATCAGAGTGAGGGTGAAATCCATACCCGAGCCCCAGCGAGTTCAGCGGAGCCAAAACTACCTAGATGTCTGTTCAAACAAAAATATGTATTTGGGAAACATTATTCAAAACTATATTCAATCATGTTTCAACATTGATGTCCTGGTTTCAGCTGGGTTAGAGTTACTTTTCTTCCTAGTAGCTGGCATAGTGCTGTGTTTTGGATTTAGTAGGAGAAGAATGCTGATAACACACTGATGTTTTAGTTGTTGCTAAGTAGTGCTTAGACTAGTCAAGGACTTTCTTTTTCAGCTTCCCATGCTCTGCCAGGTGCACAAGAAGTTGGGAGGGGGCACAGCCCAAGATAGTTGATCCAAATTGACCAAAGGGCTATTCCATACCATATGACGTCATGCTCAGTATATAAACCGAGGGGAGTTCGCCGGGAGGCAGCGATAGCTGCTCGGGGACTGGCTGGGTGTCAGTCGGCGGGTGGTGAGCGGTTGCATCACTTGTTTTCTTTTCCCTGGGTTTTGTTTGTCTCTCTCGTTCTCCTTTTCATTACAATTATTATTATCATTATTATTATTATTACTATTATTATTATTATTATTATTTTATTTCAATTATTAAACTGTTCTTATCTCAACCCGTGGGTTTTCTTACTCTTGCCCTTCCGATTCTCTCCCCCATCCCACCGGGGAGGGGGAGGGTGAGCGAGCGGCTGCGTGGTGCTTAGTTGCCGACTGGGGCTAAACCACGACAATTGAACACTCTTTATTTGCTGCTGGTATTTTTTTTTTTTTTAAGAAAATATTTTTTTAGCACAATAAAGACTTGTGTCATTGTTTTGCAATGCTAGCTGACCTTGTGCTAATTAACTGTGTTTGAAGGCACACAACATAACCTCATGCTAGGCAAAACAAAAAGTAGCCTATAAATAAAAAAGAGCTACTGCTAAATTTCACATTTTCAGCTTTAAACTGAAAGATTTCTATGGGAGTAGAAGGTCACTTCACTGGCTATATTTATCTCTTTAAAATTAACAGAAAGGAAAAAATAGGCCCTTTTGCCCTTGAATTGGAACATAAGGTCAGGATGACAAGTGGCTGGCAGGACTGGGGAGCCTGGCCATGTCTGAGGCTCCTCGCAGCTCAAGTCATCACCATCAAAATGCTGGCACCGCCCTAGGCTCCGATATGCTGCGTCCAGTGGGCTGGAAAACAATATTCCTCTTGTGTCCTGAGTCATTGTCCTGCCGTAGACAAAGTCTCCATGAGATTTAAAAAAAAAATTAAAAAAAAAATTAAAATAGCGTGCTCAGTCTTTCCTGTCAGTTCCTGGCATGTGAACACTAAAAACATCAGGAGAAAAATACTCACCATTTGTTTCCAGAAACCCTGGGGAATGGAGACATGAAATCTCAGAATGACTCAGAGGCTATCCTAGAAAATGGCACTTGTCACACATCCAGATATTCCACTGATCCAAGGAGCTGCTACCGGTAAGGGGTCGAGCCATCACTTCAGCTCTTCACCTGCGGCGGGGTCTGTTCTGACCTCTTTTTGCAGGCACGACTGCTATGATTAGCCATGACGAGAGCCGTCTTTTTGCTGAAAGAAAAACAGACCCTTGCGCTGTTTTGGTGTTCCTGCTCTCCTCTGCTCTCCTTTTGGTCCTGCTCGGCTCTAGCTGGGCTGAGGCTGGCCCACCTCTGTAGGGAAACTGGCACGAAACCTACTGAAACAAAGGGATGCTGAGCTGAGGTTACCGTGAGCTGGAGGACAAGTATGGCTCAGGCGCAACCCCAAGATAACGCTCCACGTAAGGCTATTTTTGTCTCTCTAATCGGACATGCTGTTTGGACAATTCAAGTGTCCCCAGTTCCAGAACAACTGATGATGAAATTAGAAAGCAGATCCTGGTTTGGTAAACCTGGTTTTGGTGTTTTCATCCTTCTCCTCCTGTAAACCTTGACTGAACACGACCTCAGTTGCAAACCCAAAGTGGCTGATCATGAATGTCACTGGAAACAGTCAAGGGAAAGAGATAGAAATGACATGGACTGAGGTGTCTTTATTACAAATGCAAGTGAAAGCAAAAGTGGAAAGCAGTAACTGACAATCTCATCCCTGAGAGGAGCCAAGAAGCAGCAGGGACCCTGAATACAGGCTTTCCACCCCTTGCTGGCAAGCCACATGGCGGGGTTTTCAGAAGCACCCCTAGCTAGTCTGTCCTCCTGCCCACAGGAGCCTGCAGGCATCCTGCTCCTGCCTGTGTCTGTGCTTGAGCAGGCTGGAAAATCCCACAGTAAGTGAGTGGTCAGGTCTTCTCACCTGGCTGAGCTCAGCAGCACCACTACAAGGGGGAAGTAAGAAGGCTGAGGATGCCCCATCCACCTTCTCCAGCTGAATCCAGCAAGCGCCTCTGCTGACCAACACCTCCTGCAGCCCAGCCGCTGGCCATCACCCCTAGAAACAGGTGGGCTTTGTTTCCAGTTTTCATCCAGCAAAAGGGATTGTATTATCTAATGAACAAGAAACATTAACTACACTCTGATCACCTCCAGACTAACTCCCATGGCATAATTTTAATTGCTAAAGTTATAGTCATGCAGCTCAGATCTGTCCCAAGGACTACAAAACTTGAGGATACTTCTTTCTTTTTTCCCTTTTTTTTTCCTCATGAAGAAATGCTTGCCATGCTGGGCAGATGTACAACATAACTGCGGTGCCTCAGGCACCCAGAGCAAGTGGAAAAACCCAAGAAGTACATACCCACATTGTGCTGAGCTTCATCAGCCTGTAAATAGCAGTGATGGCTCTGAAGCTCCCAGGGGAACAGGGGATATAAATACTCCTTCCCCTGAGTACCACTGGGGTAAAGCACAGCAGCCGAAGGTCCTGCCATGGGGGAGAGGTTCCCCTGTGGGGCTGCAGATGTGGCTGTTGAGTTTGAGGCTGCTCACTGGCATTTGGAAGGAATTTGTTCCACCAGTGGAAACTTTTGTGGCCGAAGCAGTTAGAGACGGAAAAGCCAGTTAAACTTCTGCCTTTCTCTATGGAGGGTAAACTTAGAAACATGACTTAGATGCATGATTTAGAAAACCAAGATAAAAATCAAGCCAGCTGCTTCCCCCAGAGCTTTTTTATGATTATCGCTTACCAGGACAGCCGCATGGACTAAGTGCCATGTTTTGAGCACAGACTTTTCTGGCTAAGCCATGAAACCCACCAAGTGTAATTTTTGACCATGTGATTTGTCCCCGAACAGACTCAAAAACTAGTGAAGCAGGAAAGAATAGGATGTGAATTGCAAAGCATTTTTGTGCATGCGGACTTCTGCGACTAGTAATATCCGTATTATGGTATGATGAGACAACTAGTTTGTTAAGTTTTTTTTTTGACGAGAGGATATCAGCGGATGATAAAGTTGAAAGTCTTGACATACTAGAGGAGCTGTGTTTGTGTATGGACAGTGAAAATTAATTTACCACTAATTTGGCCTCGGTCTAAACTAAATCAAAATGAATGCTGTGGTCTCATCTCACCCTAGACTGGCTTCTAGTTGACAGCTCTGAATAATTCAGGAGAAAGCCTCTCTCATGCCAATTACTGCTGCAGACAGTTCCCAGTGCCACCAGCCCCTTCAATATGCACAACCCTGGCTCCTCACTCCTCCGGCAGATGCTGCCCACCCAGGGCAGTGGGGAGGGCAGCACTGCACAGGTTAGGGGGGGACTGTCATGTAAAAATGAGATTTCTGTCTTCCGTGTTGGTTAGGCACTTCCATGTGATAAAGCGAAAAGGTAAAAGCCAGCTCTGCATGTGCATCCTTCTTCATCGTGTTAGGGATAAACCCTGTTGGTTAATGCGATGCGTAGCTTTAATAAATTAATTGCTGCAGTTAAAAATCTCTCCTACTGAGTGAGGTTTTGGTTAACAAGAACAATTATAGAAATCTGTGCATTCGGGCAGATGCAAATCAATAGTAAGACACTCTTCTGCTCCATCCTGCTCCTTAAGGACCTCTTCTGACAAAGAAGTTCCCTGCAAACAGAGTTGCAAGAGCATACTGGGATGTACTGAAATATCTTCAGTCACATTTTGTACTGGGGTCTGACAACAGCCAGGTTCTCCAGCCATTTCCATCATGCTCTCACACAGTGTCCCAGCTTTTGATAAGAAAATGTTGAAACCTTGGCATTTTGCGGACTTCTGCAGACATTGAGAAATCGATCTCCCCAGGGTTCTGGGCACAGTTATTAACTTGTTCTGTTTCTAATGTTAAAAAATGTTGTTGTGACTTCACTGTCCCAGACAGGCATCATGGAAAAAATGGTGCATGGCCCTGATCCCATCTCTTGATAGATTAAAATAGGCAAATGATTTGGAGGTACAAGGTAAGAGCAGAAGGCTGTGAATCGGATCATGCACAAGCTCCTGTTGGTTTCCATTTGCACCCCTTGAACCGAAGCCTGAGTCCCTTCCACAGCGTAACAAATTTCATGCCAAGCTCTTGAAATGATTGTTGTAACATCTAAGCTATCTACGTGGTTATCTGCACATATCCACACAATTAGAGTTGCCACAGTGGGGGGTGCAGGGCGGGCAGGTCACCCATTTGCTTCCCTCATCGGGGCTTAACAAGGACACCCCAGCTGGGATGTGGAAGCCACAGAAGGATTTCTGCCAAGCTGCTTTCCAGATGGTTGGCCCCCAGCACATACTGGTGCCTGGGGTTGTTCCTCCCCAGGGGCAGGGCTTTGTACTTCTTGTTGAACTTCATGCGGTTCCTCCCAGCCCATTTCTCCAGCCTGTTGAGGTCCCTCTGGATGGCAGCACACCCATCCAGTCCATCAGCCACTCCTCCCACCTTTGTGTCATCTGCAGACTTGCTGAGGGTGCTCTCTGCCCCATCATTCAGGTCATTGAGGAACGTGTTAAACAGGATTGGCCCCAGTATTGACCCCTGGGGTACACCACCAGTGACTGGCATCCAGCTGGACTTTGCGCCGCTGATCACAATCCTCTGACAGCCGTGACAAAATCATCCGTGCTGGTCTGCTCAGTAACCCTGACCCACAAGCTCTCAGCTGGCTCGTCACCCATCCCTGGGCATATCTCCATCCATTCCCTCCGCCCTCTCACACAGAGCAACTCCCCATTCTGGGCTGCCCTTCCCAAACACCCTCCAGCTGAGTGAGCTATCCCACCATGCTCCCACCATCCCAATATGCTCGTAGCCCTACAATTCATGCAGACCTCTCATTCCTCCTGTTTGTTCCCGTGCTGTGTCCATGTCTTGGTGACCACATTCCCCTCACTGCATCTTTTCATTGCTTTGCTGCCAGCAAGCAGCTGTGAGGGCCAACATCAAAGCGGCCCATCCATCTCCTCCGAGAGACAACCACCACGACCAGCTACTCTGCAAGCGCACGTGGCAGAGGTCTGGGCAGAACATTGAGGTGGTCAATGTTGGTGGTACAGGTACGTTCTGATGAGCACAGGGTGGGATTTCAGGGTACGGTGGAGAGCTCAGCTTCCTTTTAAAAAGCTGAACACTTACAAACATCGATGTTAAACTGGTGCTGTTAGATTTGCAAATTCAAGCACTTCAGAGTGTCAGCATTAAAGTTTCATATCCAGCTTAAATCGGTTCTTTCAGCTGTTCATCTCTGGCTCAAACATTTTTCCCCTGAGCAGAGAGACCTCAGGAATGTGTGATTAATGTGTGGTTTGACATGACACTGGCTTCAGCTGCAGAAGTGGCTAATGGTCCCAAATCCTGCTATTACCAGCTAGTCAATGACTTTCTCCATGCCACAGTTTCTTGTCCCCAAGCGGTGCCAGGACAATTCTTTGTGTGGCCAGGCTCTCAGCTCAGTTATGGATGTTACCTGGTTTAAAAATGAATGGCTTTGCCCCCACATGCGGCATTTTGTGTGGTGCATGGGATGGATGTACTCTGTGTCAGCCTGGGGGTAAAAAGGTCTGCGTGAGGATGGAAACTCTGTCCTGTGGGACCCCTTCCTCTTTGCTGTAGAGTGAGACAGGGCCCACAGGAAGGCAAGGGGTGACCTTACAGTCCAGGTGATGGAAAGCCCACAGCTGGCACTACTTCCACTATTACTTGGGTTTCGTACAACACATTTCTCAGAGACAGCTGCTGGCTAATGGTTCCCCAGATTTCTGCTGACTGGCTTGAGATCCTGCTTGTCTGATTTACAGAAATGCTCATTGTCTATAGCTGCAACTTGAGTCACTGAGAGCTCTGCCACTGCCGCTGCAAGGGGTATAGGGTCTCTTTGGAGAGCTAGCGCCTAGGCAGATCGACATTCAAAACCAACAGAGAGCTGTGTCTTTAATTTTAGGTCTTTAGAGGCAGCAGACCAAGCCATGCCACTCACCAGAATGTGCAGGAATGAATAGCTCCTTCTCACATCAGCCTTTCAATCATGTCCTGAGAACAGAGAAACAGGATCAGTCACCGAATAACGAGGAAGAAGCAGGCTATCGTGTTGACTTGGCATTAAGTGCTCCTCTAAAGATTAAAGCAAGGGTTCTGTTCAAAAGCTGGAGGAACTTGTAAGGAAGCTGAAGCTGAAATAAAGTTGTGATATGCCTTGTCTAACTTTTGAATGGGTGACTTCTTCAGAGCTACTAATGAAAATAAGTCAATCAGCCTATGGCTCACTTTCAATGGCTCCTCTTCATTTTGGGATCAGTTAGTACCAGATCAATGTAATGAACAGCCAGTGTGTGTCATTCCCAGACACTTCATCCCCATGGAGGTCTCCTGCCACCACTGCCAATATCTTGTTTGCAGTGAGATCAATGGCCTGGCAGTTCACCTTTGGGCTCCATGGGAAAGTAATTGCAGTAGGAAGCGCAGAGAGGTCTGCTTTTGTCAGGCAGGCTCTGGCAGCTTGTCAAACTGGCAGCTTCCAAGTGCAGGCAAGGAGAAGTCTTTTAGCCTGGTTTCCTGTGGAAATGAGACTGTTAGGATCAGACCATGATCAGCTTTAACCCAAGCTAGCTAGCAAGCTGCAGTAAAGATCTTAAAAAAATTGAAGTCCTCTAAATTTCATAAAAACAGAGAAGCACGTAGAGAAAAGTGATGTTATTGATGCTGCTGCAGAGGGAAAGGCAGGGAGAAATTTCCTCCTAGACATTGTCTTCGGCAGATGCTGCTGGCCATGGATGTACTCACCAACAAATCCACAGGCATGAAGCTCCAGGGAACGGCTTGTGCTGCCTTCTGCCGGGGCGACACTAAAGGAAAAGAAGAGACACGTCATTGCTGTGGGGGCCACAGGCAACATGAGAGAGGAACTCGTGAAAGGTCCAGGAGATGAGGAGAGGAGAGATGAAGCTGTCTTGCAGAGAGCTTAGCATCTGGAGGCCCTGTGATCATGTATCGGAAGAGGTTTGCTGGATTACGGGCTACAGTGGTGCAAGAGGTGTGGTAATGTAAGACAGCCTGCAGGAAACCAGGCTTCATGAAACAGCTTGGGCTTTTATTGGATTTTTTCGAAGGAGTTCATAATATTCCTTCTTTTAATTTTAAGCTTTTGGTTTTTTTCCCTTTTGGGGAGAGGGTTAGAAAGTTGGCTAGCTTAAATCTGTGTCTTAAGTGATTCTGATGTAATTTTGGGCTCTCTGATTACTAACCAGAAGAAAAATAATATGCTTGGAGATTTCTTGCCCACCTCGCACAGCATCAGACCATCCTGAAGCCAGAGCATGAGCCTGCTGACACCAAGAGCCAAACTGGATCCCCACAATGCTCTAGTTCCCACACTGACGCCTGAAACCATACTGTACAAAGCCATCAAAAAACAGCTACAGAAATCCAGGTAGAAAATCCATTTCAGGCACAATAACAAATGTTTTTCCCTGTCCAACATATTGCAAAGGAAAAAAACCTTCCTAGTATAGTCTATACTTCAAGAAAAATTTTTTATCTCAGGAGGGACATGTTAGGACTCAGCTTTGCTACAAACATTTCTGCATAGCGAGTGTTGCTCATCTGCTCATTCAGACGTGGAGTGGAAACCTTTGGATTGTGATAGAGAATACAACTTCACCAAAGCTTTAGAGCCAGTACTGTTCTTTCCATACCCCTGTCAGAACCTCAGTTGCAACTGATGGTCCAGGTGCATTGGGCTCAGTAATGATCTGGTCCGTTTATGACTTTGCCATGACCACGGTGTGGGGAAGGGCCATATCCTGGCAGTTTCAGTGCTGAAGGTCATCTTCTTCAGCAGATGTGATCTGCCTGAATTTATGGTTGTTTTCTGCCTGAAGAGAAGAGAACAAAGACTTTCATGCTTTCCCTTCCGGTCCCAGCACACTCAGCAGCAACAGTTGGCAGCCAGACGACCTCAAGCTGGATCTTCTCCTACCCTGAACCTTCTCAACAGCACTGAAACTAATGGGCTGGAGCAGGTAGGACTGATGTGGCAGATACAGTCTTTATAATGGAGGGGGTGCCCAAGAAGCAGTATGTTAATTTGACTAAAGTTAAAGCTAGCAGGTAGAAAACAGCCTCAAAGCTTTTTACTTTTAGCTGAGCATGTTTAGCACTGTAAATGGCAGAGAGGATCAGGAGTGGAAGAGCCCATGCTCATTAATCAGAGTAGGACAGCACTTAAGTAAAAAAAATAGTGTTTAGCTTAGCTCCTGTGGTAATTTTTGTGCCATGGATTAGTGTTTTTGCAGAGAAAAAGGATGGAAAGCTAGGTGAGTTGTTCATGGGTCTGCCTGCTTCAGCATAAATACATCTCACATTCAGCTGCACTTGGCAAACCAAGGGAAGAGACTGCACTTGGCAAACCAAGTTGTATTTAGCCTGTAGCTAGAAATGTTTATAATTTGTTCCTGAAAACAGCCCTGAGTATGTCATTGCACTGGAAAGTGTTCAGTTGGTGTCAGCTGAAGTATGGGAGGTAGGCAATTATCTTGCAAGGAGTCTGTGGATCCAGGTATACCTTGCATCAAAATACCTGCCGCTAGCTGCAGCTGGCCCACGTGAAAGGCTGAGCTGCTTTGTGATTTATTTTTACAACTCTTTGGGGTCAAATCATCTCTGCGAAGGAGGATTTAATGAGAAGGGCTGACCCATCCTGCTCTTCCTGCTATTTGATGATGAAATTTTAACCAGCATCTCCTCAGAAGACAAACTACTGATCAGGCCAATTTCGTATAATCAAAATTTCTGTTAGATTTACATCACATCCCCATTTCATGTAGAAGGATTTGTACTGGCATGTGCGTACCCTGACTAGCAAGCCCTGTCCCATAATGTAATGGCATCCCCTACAGCCACTGGTGCAAGCAAGTCATCAGCCACCCTTCTTCACTTCAGGAACTTATGCCAGATGAGGAGAGCAGAAACATTTCTCTGAGCAGAAGAGGTCAAACCCAGCAAGTTCACCAGGGAAACATTTACCTGTAGCTGGGTTTGTGGCAGCTCCTCAGGACCCCAACCAGAAAACTCACTCTGAAGACCTGATCATCTAAAAGCGTGGGAGGACTGGGAAGCATGCAGGCAGAGTTAGTCCATCTTCACTAGTGCACTAAACCATTGTTTGAGGGCTCCTGAGGTCTAGTTATGGCCAAGCATTCTGTAGGCACCGTAGAAGAGGGATGGGGAGAAGCGGGTTGTAATTCCAGAAAATCTGTGAACTTCTCCAGCAAACTACATCTAGAAGCATCTTTGACTGAAAGCTCTGAGGCTTTTGAGGTATCCCTCCTTCTTCTACCAGGAGAATGGAATGTTCTTACTAAAAGTGGGGGCTGGGGTGGTATGCAAACTGTACCTAAGCACCTTCCAGCCTCTCAGGACACTTGCCTTTGAATTTCAGATTTGAAGCTCAGACCCGCCTTGAATTAAGAGGATAATGACCAGCACACACCTTAAAACAACTTGGCCCAGGCTCTGTCTTTCTTTTGCCTCAAACGGTGAGCTGCATTTTCTGCAATTTTAATTGATGTCATCAGATTGTGATGGCAGCTTTCCATTTCAAATAGCTAATTTTACTTTATGAGATCGATCCCTTTAGTAATTTGTTCTTTGCAGTTACTGCAGATAGTAATGATCAGAATATTTAAAATATTAGACTGCAGCTTTTCTGCAATGGCCAAAAAAGAAAAAAATCTGTAATATCAAAAGGTAATGACAAGGTGGTCAGATGTCAGAGCCTTTTTCTGACAGGCAGAGTTCATATCCCTGGCCAGGATTTGGTTTATATTAGGTAGGGAAATTGAAGTTTTATTTTAAAATTTGAAGAAGGACTTGTGGTCCTGAAAGCTGGAAAGCTTCTTCTAACTCCATCTACCCTAAGAAAAGACATTGCTTCTACCCACAGCCCTTGCCTTGCATTGCCTAGCCAAGCAGACAATTCTGAAAAGCTTCGCAGACCATGACCACTTTTACTGCTTGTGGCAGCAGATTTGCAATCCGAAAGCAACACTCATCCAGGGTGATATACCTGAATGCTTTCATTTTCTTTCATACTATCGTTATGTTGCAAAATCATCTAGTCTCACCTATTTTTTGTTTACGGCATAATATGGCCTAGGTTTATATCGTCTGAGTAATTACCAGTACGCAGGATTTTTACTCTGTGAAGCATAGGAGTTCTGGGCAGACATTTTAATTTTTATCAGCTGTCATACCCTGCAAAGATAATTAAACACTCTCATTTTCCATTTAAAATGGTGTACAAATGCTGGACATTAAAACCAGAGAGATTTCCAAAAGAGAATATGCGGGTAGCTTCAAACTTTCCTTTGGCACCCAGCCATCAGCAAAGTTCAGCAGAAGTTCACGATTTCCCATTGTGTAAGACTATTTGTTTAATATTTCTTTTGTCTGAAGTGGCCTTGTCAAATAAGATTGCTACATAATTTTCATTTGGGCCTTCACTCACATCAGAACTGTCACTCCCGTAGAAGCAGCTTGACTTTAGGCTTAACAGGAATGTAAGCATAAGTAGATAAAGTTTTAAAAAATTCATGTAA
>VYZW01022481.1:98694-113243 GCA_013401315.1 Balaeniceps rex
TCATGCTCAGGTCAAAATTTTATTTTAACTGCTTGTAAACCAAGGTCAGCGTGCTGCTAACGCCTCGAGATAAAAGTGTCATTGTGTCCCTTTCATTTATGTTGTCTGAAGGACTAAAGGAACTAAACTGCACTAAAACATTTAATTTTGTGACAGACTTGCAATTAACACAACAGGTAGTGAGGGACTGCAAATACATGGGGACATTTGTAACATCATTCAAAAGTTTTTTTGCATGCTGAAGCAATAAAGCTAATTCAATATGTAATTTTCTGAAGACATTCTTTCTTCAGGTCTCAAAATGTGTATGTCTGCCAGTCCATCTTTCCTTTGCAAATATTTTTTTTTGTCTTTGCATCAATTTCTCCCGCCATCAGATTTCAAAGAGGGATGTTCAGTTATCTAAATGCTGAAGCTGGTTTGGGCACTTGCCAGCTTTGAAGGCATCATGTTCACCATACACCGGACTGCTTTGAAGGATGCCTTTCATCTAAAATATCCCATCCTTTAGAGCTACGTTTTATCTATATTTTACTGAAAGAAGTTTCTTTCACTTCCCACTGGCATCCACAGGAAATTTTGTGGCAGGGCTGAGGTAAATTAAAACTGACTCCAAAAAGGGAGGGTTATTTTTGTTAATAAAATTAGTAAATGCCTCTGTCAGAAAGCTGTGAATACCAGGAAGGACGGTTGCTTCCTGTCAAATAGAAATACTGCATTTATTTAGACAACACATTTCAACCCACATTCTGGGCAGTGGTCACAAGAGATGTCAGGGCACACGTGGGACAATAACAGAGAGCGCTCAGGAAACGTCTGGGCTGGCCCAGAAGAGGTACAGCATCACGAAGATGAGGGAGGCAAGTGTTTCTCCTTTTCACTTTTAGCGGAAGATAAAGTAACAGCAACACATTGCAGCACCAAGATGTGTACAAATACAAGCTCCAGAAACACATGCAGCCACCTTATGGCACAAAAATAACCTGGTTTAGATCTATCGCAAGGTTGACAAGGAAGTTCTCTGAGTCAGTCAAACAACCTTCCTTGCAAACCTCGACCTGAAAACGAGCCACAGATGCTTTCCAAACTCAGATGACTGAGTTCCCTTGACGATTTACACTTGCACTCTGCAATTCAGCCAAAGACCAGCAAAGCTACTGTGAAGCTATCTCTGCTTACAATCTGTAGCCCATGTAGAAATAGGAGCTATCTGAAACGTCCCCAGGGAAAACATACTGGCTCACATTTCACTTTTTTTTTACTCATTCCTGTAGAATCACTGTACCTTCAGGTACTTATCTGTACTGACGTATTCGCTCCGTCAGTAGCTAAAAGGAAGACACGGGTAACTTCCTCTGATGTTGGAAGATACAAGCCTGGAGTTTTACTCATACAGTGCCATATTTCTTTATTAAGAACACCATGAAATTCTGATCCCAGCGAGATAACAGTTGCTGAGTTAAGTCATTGCTGATGGGGAATTTTCATCCTTTCACTAAGACACACTTTATTCTTGGTTTTAGACATAGTTTTGTCACTACTGACACCAATGTGGATATTATCTAAAGAACTGAGCAGGACCAGCAGATGATGCAGAGGTAGAAGAGTGTTTTTGTAGTTGAATACAAAGTTTTTGAGTTAAGAGAGGAAATCATCTTCTTGGGAATTATTTGCTTGGGAATTACTTGACAAGTGATAGATGAATTACGGACTTGATCTGGTGTAGATTAACTTTACTAAATTAATATGAATAGTCTAATTGATTCTGTAGTTCCCAGCACCTAAATCTCTGCCATCCTATCACTATGCAAGAAATTTGAATGAAAAGAATTAGTAGGAGTGTGCTAGAGGACTACTTTGCCCTCACTTTTAAAAATAAAAAATATTAAAATATGTTAAGTAACATGAGCAATAATGATGGGTTAAGCACAGCAACATACAGTAGGCAGAAAACAGCAATGGTTACTAGCCAGAAACTGAGAATTTTTAGTAGCAAAATAACTACTTCTTTCTCATGACCCCATCTTGCAACCTCTGCTGTGAACAGAACTATTGATCCAAGAGAGGATGTTTTGCTCGGAGATTTGAGTTCAGACTCCCTGTAAGCAGGCAGCTCTACTCCAAGCATGCTGCCCAGCAGTGTGCTCAAGCCAGGTAGAGATGACCTTGTAATTCACAGTCTCCTTATTTGCTGACAGATAAGTCCTAGCCCAACCCAGGTACTGGGCTTCCTTTCATCCGCATATGTACAGGTACTTTCTTGCGAGTAAATTCAGAAAATACAGTTCCTCTCTCTCTTGCATCCATCCAGATTTCAGGCCAGCTTTCACTTGCCTTCCAATCTTTTTATCATCTGCAACTGAGTCATCTTCCATGCTTCCTGTAGTCTGGACTAATTCCTTCTTTGGCAGATGGGATTTCCCCTCCCACTCCACTCTTCCCCCACAGACTCCTCCAGCAAGTCATCTTGCTTCCCTGCCTTAGCTTTTCCATCTCTAACATGGGAATCAGTACACTTCCTTTTCTCAGAGCACTTTTAAGAACAAACCCACTTCTATCTGCAAGGTACTGCGATCACTGCCACAGAAAACTATGTAAGCAACATAATCCATCTTGTGCTTTCACAATGGTGTCAAAGAACGAATAAATATATTGCATTTCTCTTCCCAGCTAACCACATCTTAGGAGCAGAAAGTTATAGTCACACCAAGCAGATCCTGCCAAACAAATATCAGTTGCTCCACAGACAGGGCTGGTGTGGCAGGTAAGGTGCAAAAATTGAGGTCTTCCACATGGTGTTGAGGATTTGTGGGGCTCAACCTCAGAAGGTGGAGCAGAAGCAGGAAGAGAAGATGCTTAATGGACCAAGCACAGGCAAACTGGTTTCTGGGACAGAGGCAATGGTGATGAATAGTAAAGCTTGGAGGCACTTTTAGCACCTCATTCAGGAATCAACCTGAGATTTTAGCAGACAGCCCTACTAACTGCTCTTCTTCTGCAGCCCTGGTCACACTACAGTGACAGAAAACACAGTCTCCTGAGAAAAACTGCAGTGCTATAGAGAGTGCTGAGGTTAATGAAAACATCATCCAACTCCCTACTTGGCACTTGGACTGTGCCAATATTGACCAAATCACTGATGTTATTAAACAGACTCCCTTTCATTTGAAATGCAAACAAGTAAATATTAGTGCTACCTCTAATGAGACTTGGAGAATGCACATACCAAAAAAACCCTGTTCATTATCCTTATGCATTGCTTAGAGCGTACAGAGCGTTTGGACATGATGTGCTATGTCTCAGCTAGATTAGACCCAATTATAAGAAAACTAAAAGCAGAAACTGCCTGCAGTTTATGCTGGACAGTATCTTGTGAATTGACAATTATATCGAAATGCTCTGTATTCGTGTTTCATCTGTATTTTCTCAGCTCAGAGTTAAGGCCTGAAAAGCTTTCTGTGCAGTTGCAGGCGTGTGAGAACACTGCAGTTCTCCCAGGACAGACGTGCCTGAGAAACCTCACAGTACCTTCCTGTGATGAATGGGATGGGACCCAAAGACACCTGAACTCTCTTGGCTTCCAAGGATGCTTTAAATTATTTTCACAGTCACACAAAACCAAAGAGGATCCAACCCTACACACACTTTATACACGTTCTTTGCAATGAGTATGGACTCCTTCTTTGGAGGGTAAATAAAATATTTACAGTCTATAAATCTTGGAAAATTGCTTTCTCTTTCAGCAGCAGATCTACTTTCATGGTCTGCTCCAGGGCAGATTGGGTAACAGTCTCCAACTCATCTACTAGCCCACAAGGTTTATGTATTTATAGAACATCTTGGAAAAGATTTTGTGATTTACATATGATTTTCTGCCAGAGAGGATACTGAATGCTTCTCCTACAATACAAATGATGTTCTGCATATATTGTTGAGAGTCTTTTGTCATACTGCTTTGTAGTACACAGACATTTTTGTTGGCTTTGCTTACATCTGGTATCTTTTATGGGCTCTGAACCACTCACATTTCTGAATCATTTGCATTATTCTTAATACCATTGTGGCTGAGATGAGAGCTGGGCTATTACACAGCACTTTACTAGCAGGACATGCATGTTGAAACAAATCGTAATGCTAGGGATTTGTATCTTCAAAGTGCTGTTCAAATACAGCAAAATAAAACTTTGCACCATTTAGGTGAGGAACCAAGAAGTATTTATTCCTGTTTCACTGTGGATTGAGAAACCGAGTGGCTGAAGTTGATGCTGTGCCCAAACGAGCCCAGCACACAGCCCAGGTGGGATCCCAAAGCTGATCCTCACCTTGCAGTCCCCACCACGCCAAGCCAAGAGCAGGCTCCTTGTATTTTGCAAATGGTTAGTCGCATTCGAAGACCTAATCCTATTTTGAAACATAGAAACACAAACTTTGGTGCATGGCAGGGAAGGGGATGTTCCCACACAGTCTCAGAAGTTATTGGGCTAAATTTCTCCCTGTCCAACACACGGAGTTGGGTGAGGGTGAACCTCCTCCAGTACTTCTTTAGTTGTACACACAAATATAGAACGAGCTTATGTATGGCGTTCAGTCTCCCTCCTGGGCACAGTATACAAAATATAGATTTTATAAAAAAATATAGATAACACTTAGATAACACTTAACCCAATTAAATGGAATAAGATTAATGGAGGTAGCTATTTTCTGAAAGGAAGTACAGGAGCATAGGTGGCTGCGGAGATGAGTTGAGTAGTCTCGTTCCCCAGTTATCGGGATGTGTGTTAGGACATTTAGAAGCCTGATTTGGTCCTCATTGAAACAGAAAACAGAAAAATACTCATCCTCTGCTTCTTGATAACTGTGATCTCCTCAGTCTCTTAGTTACTCTTTTTTTATTCACTTAACTGCTCCACCTGCAGCTAAATTCACAAGTGTTTGTGTCTGCTAAAGAGTACAAACAGGTCAGCCTTTTTCCTCCATCTTCATCACATTAAATGAGCTAATAAAATATCTGGTCCTGCTCATCCAGACACCTCAGAGCCTGCTGTGGAGTAGATCAGCATAAAGAAGACATGTGAAGACAGGACGACATCCATTCAGACCACACAACACCACAGCCGAGCGACCGTCAAGGCCTGCTGCTGACAGTTACCTTCAGACACGCCGTTTCCAGCCAATCCTTAAATTTCAGATTCAACCAGATTTTTCAGACCACTCAAACATATTTGTGGAAAGGAGTTACGGAGATGTGCAGGAACCATGAAAAAAGTTTTGAACAAAGCGCAATGTTCTTTCATTTTTGAAAGGCCTTGCTGGATGGACATCGGGTACTGAGAACTGCCTTCGCCTTTTTGGTCAACAGTAGAAGTCACAAATAGTGCAAGCTGGAGGTTCAGGTTTGCTCCACACCTTTGAACTGCCAACAGCAGCTCATGGGGGAGAGCACAGCCCCATGGCAACCGAGGGAGGAAATAATGCTTTGTATTTCTTTATCATAGCTGTGCAAAGTTGGGAAATCTCCCTTTGCTGTTGCACAGATGATGAAACACAAGGTTTTTTAAACTCCAGGTGAAGTGCTCCACCTCTGAACATTAACAGAGGCTTGTTTAAGCATCTATAAAGCATTTTCTTTCAATCTGGCTCAATCCAACTTTTCTTTAGCATCGCACCTGGACCTCTGAGTCATGGCAAACTTCAGAGACTGGCAGTTTTTTCTCTCTCCCTTCTCTGAAGAGCACATATACACACAGACACAGACACAAAACAAACAACAAACCCAGTAACAGATGTTTGCACTGTCTCAGGCATAGTATGTCGTAAAAATTTACACTGCTACAATGCTCGGAGGTAGGTTAATATTTAGTTTGGCTTATAGTTTCTTCAGAATCCCAGGGCAGTACCCACCTTAGGGGAGATGCCTCCATATTTTTGAAGCCTGGAGCACCCCATCCCACCAGCAGCAGGCTGCAGATGTTGTTGGAGCTGATGCAGAAAGGTTGCAGCTTTCCTTTCTTCTCCTGTATCACTGTTGGTAAGACTTTCATCTCTTACCCCCCACCCAGAAAAGGCTGCATTACCTCTATATTTATCTTGATCACCTGGGTGGGTATTAATACAGAGTCATGTGCCTGACTCCTGCCTCCACTGTGGCTCAGCAATTTAAGGAAGCTGTTAGTGACCCTCAGCTGGTTTTGCAAAACTACACCACCGACTGCCACAGGATTAGACTGTGGAAGAAATGCCTGTCTCTTTTTTTTTTTTCCTAAGGTCAGATTCCCTTCCATTCCCCATGGCCACTGGTGACAGACATTCTTCTGTGTATACACTATCTTTTTGCCATGAAAAGCACAAGTTCACCCGCATGCAGACTTGCATTTCTCCTCCTCACAGAGGTCCAAATTTGGACTTTTTTTATGATGGGGGAGGGCAGGAGATAGGCACCCTACTCAATCCATTTGGTATCCTGCACGAGAATGAGGGACACCAGTAGATCTTCTGTGTAGTCCTTCAGAGACAGGTTATACCAAAACACAATCAGGGAAGACTGGGCAAGATGTTCAACCTACCCCACATCAGCCTGTGGACCTAACTGGACTTTCCCCTCACCTGTCCTTGTTGTTTAGCAACAGAAGAAGCTGGTGAGAAGACTGGGCACCCACCCCACTTCACAGAGGTCTTTGGACTTCAAAAAAAGGAATATAATTGAATTTTGTGAATACAAATAACACAGAACTACTTTTTGGTACCGCCCTTCGCTGGTTTGAGAGTGGCCAGAATGCTTTCATGCCGTTTTTAACCAAAGTTTAAATTTTTGAGCTGGACATTGAATCTGAGTTTCTAGATCCAAAATAGTCCCCATTGTTTGGACATTAGCTCAAAGTGATGGAAAGCCCATTTTTTCATTCTGCTTAAACATGTGTAAGTAACACCCAAGCTATGTATCATATTTTAACACAGTTCAATGGAATCACTAATTCTGATTTGGCCTCAAACCAAACTAAACTTACCTAGAGTGAACTCCTAAGCGATTTTCAATTTTTAATCACCATGAGTGTCTATTATGACTTTCTTGAAGATTTTTTCAAAGTGTAGTCTCAGATACCTGCCTTTTAATTCCTCCTATTGCTATCCCAATTCCTCTCTCTGCCTCTAAGCTACAGAGATGATTAAGACAAGACTGCTGGCAATATCGTCCCTGCCTTTTTGGAAGGAACATCCTTCTTTCTACTCTTTTTCTTCTTCCTCCAAGAGAGAAACTTTTGAGCAGCCTAGGGAGCAAGCGAGTTTGTTTTGATAATGAACTGAAAACACTTTTTTGAGTAATTACTGCTGAAGTGGTAGCATTTCCACATATCTCCAGGTTGAACAGTGACAGTTCTGGAGGAGGATGGACAAATAGACACTAACAAAGTAGGCAAGCAAGAAAGGCAAAACTTTTTACATGTTTATTGAGGGAAAGCTCCCAAAAATGAAGGTGGAATGATTGCCTTCCTAAAGACCATTGAATTGCCCCCTGAAGATGGATTTACCTCACATGGTTTAGACATCAGAACTTAGGTGCCTGTGCTCATTATCCCAGCAAAACACAAGTCTCCGGGAGGTCATTCATTTATTCTTAAGATAAATCAACCTTTGGAGGTCCCTATTTCTCTCCACTGACTTTAACAGGAGTCATGAACGACTAGCTGTAGCATAGACATGTAACTCTGAGATACCTAGGATAAGGCAGACAAATCCTACCCTACGGCTCCATATCATAATCTATAGATAAAAATTACAATAAAAATGCATTTGTGATTAATCACACATGCATATAAGTTGTGAAATTCAATGTAATAGTTCCCTTATCAACTATAATACACAGTTTCTGTCAGTTTAATGTTTTCTGTAAAGGTGTGTAGCAACAATCGCTCCAAAAGAGCTCAGTGTTTTGGACCAAGTTACAATTTCTAAGGGAATCATAATTTTGCCTTGATTTGAATGCAATTAAATTCTCTGCCATAATAGCAGCGTAATAACAAAGAATATTTTTCTTTATTTCCTCAGCTTGGAAATTAAAAGGGAATAACACACAATGTTGCACAGTGAAATAGACCTTCAATCCCAGATGGACAGCAGTATTCTCAAGTCAGTGTATTCTCCTTTCTGGTATGAAAAGTGATGCAGAGAAATCCATTTATATATTTCTTTTTAACACCCACTTCCAGTGCTTGAAAAGAAGGAAGTTGCACTAGCAGTTAAAACATGGCCTCTTAGCCACGGCTTGTAGCTTTGCTTCTCAGGCCCACTCTGTGCTTTTGGCTACTTACTGAATCATTGTTTGCCCATCTGAGGTGTTGAGACCTGAGACCTTGATCTAATAAAAGCTGTGTTCAGGTTTAACTTTTCACATGGTGCACATTTCCTTGCTGCAATGCTGATAAATGGCTTGGGTAGAACACAAACGATGACTTCACCCATGCCAGCTTTTACTGTTCGAAGCAATCCTTCAACTAGTTATGAACTTGGAATGTTTTTTTCTTCCTGGTGCATTAAAATACATGAAAAATCCCCCAATTCTTCATTACTGTTATAGCCACCAGTTTTTGCTTTATGTTCTTGCAAACAGTATTTTCTTGGGCCCCTGAAAGACTGATTCACTTAAAATTTAACAATGCTTATCTCCTAATGTAGTCGTCTCAATATTCAACATCGGCAGTTAAGATCTTATCATAACAAGTAAACTGCTATTATTGTATTATGGCCATCCTGCCAAGGAACCTTTATATAGCAACTCTTATTTCCCATCACACCCACCCAACCCTTTCCCAAATACTCAGGCAGCAAAATTCAACATAAAGTACCCTGTATGAAGGATGGCTTCCCAATAACCTTCCCCATTTGAGCCAAGGTCTTGGCAGCCTCCTTTGAGGCATTTGCCACAATAGCACGTCCAAACAGATGTGGTCTGTAGTCATCAGAAGCCTGTATGAGCTGGTAGTGCAGACCCCAAAGTATTGGAGGTGTACAGGGGGTCTCTGCGCGGGACAATCTCCCTTTTCCTAACTTAACTTAAAACTCTAAATTAAAATTGGGCTCTAACTTAAAACTGTCTATATTCCTGATGGAGGTGAGGAGTGGGAGTGGATCTGTGCTTTGCAAACACCTGTGCCAGAAGAAGAAACCACTAGTGAGCAGTGTCCCTCAATGCTCCCAACAGGAGATAGCCACCTTTCCAGAGGAGAAGGTAGAGCTGCTCACATAAAGTGCTCTCTCTCTAATTTAGTGCCAAAATGAGTTGTGTTAAAGCTTAAGAGGCTTAAACAGAAAGTCATGCTAGCCTAACTGGTACTAAGAAACAAGTGTAGACTAGAAGAAAATGTTCTTGGCTTTTTGATGCTAACTCAGTAATGAGCATAACTCAGCATGTGCTTTGGATTCAATTCTGCACCATGAAAGTCAAAGGGAGCTTTTGCTGGTGACCCAAACTGGACCATAGTACCCAGTCCTTGCTTGTCAGTAATTTCCTGTGTTTTCAGATCGTGTATTGCCTTGTTATAGAAGTAGTGTAGCAAACTGTGGGGGTTTCTGACAAACTGTGCCTCCAGGCATGCAAATCAAGTCGATCTTTGTTGGTTTATCTTATTATAGTATAAGCACATGGCCTACAACTCCAGTCCCAGTGCAAAACGTATTTTAGGCTAAGAAACTCAATGTATTAACTTTAGCAGTATCTGTGCTGCATTCATATGTTGAACAACTAAAAACTAAAGTTCTTGCTTATTCTTTACTCTCTCTGCCTTTGCCTGAAATTAATAGACAGCTTTGCTATGTCATTGATCTGGAACTAGGATCTCAGAATTGGATGCTCTGACACAGATCTTTTATTCTTGTTTATACAGCATCCTAAATGTGCGTGGCTTATCTGAAGGCTTATCTACCTATTTTGTCTTAGCTTGCCTAATTGCAAGCTCAGGTATAAAGAGAATAATTGAATCTGAACAGTAAATAAACAAACATTGCATATAGAACTGGGATCAGTAAAGATTATCTGAAAATTCCCAGGGGTATCTATAGGTTTCTCCTACAGCTGGGCTTGCTTTCTGTCCCAGGTTTTTAATGTAGGCCCTATTGATGATGAAAATGTGAAAAAGAAAATCCAGGAGAATTATGCAGCTTTAAGTAATGCAGATTAATCTTTGACTCTTCTTAAATATTTCAGACTCCTTTTTGCCCTCTGAACAGGTGTACTGCTCAGTGAGGTGAATGAGAGCAGGTCATGTTTCCAAGAGTGTTATTTATTCTAAGATAATTATTTATTGGTTAAAATGCATTCTCTAATACGGTGAGAATTTGCGATCTGTTTTTTTCTTTATTGCAGATTAACACCATTTCCATTTTAATAACGATAGTGAATGCAATGAGCAGGGCCAGACTGTGCAAACCAAACATCCACTAATTTGTAATCATTTAAATATGTAAAGCTAGACTTTGATGTTAATGCACCATTAAAAAGAAGCCGGGAAGTTCACACGTCTGTTCTTGTATCGCTTGTCAAGCAGCAGAACAGCTCAAAGAGCAGCTCGTTGATTTACAGCATCAAACCCACCTCAGCAAGTTTGCCATCTTGTAAAAATTTTTGGTATGTGACATCTTTGAATTTTACAGGACATGGAAAATCCATGGGAGCAAACTTAATCTACAGAGTTTGTGCCTTTCTGTGCCTTCTCTTCATTATCCAGCAGCACCAGCTATCTGGTCCATGTCAGCCTGACTCCGGTTCTCCTCCAGTCCTTGGGGATGGAGGAATGGCTTCATCACCCCGGCTGCCAGAGTCCTTTCACAGTGACTGTCTTTTCCAACCAGAGATTATGTTTACAAAGACCTTTAAATATCAGCATGTTTAGGAAATATTTCGATGTTTGGGAATTTGGGATTGAATTGGAATAAGAATTGGGAATTCTTAAAGGGAAAATGAATTTGTCATTCCAGAGTTTATGTTAGCATCTCCCAGGCAGGGTCTAGAGGATACCAATTAATCAGAATCTTTAAACTGTTCCTGGCAGCAGTTTGTGCAGCATTTTAGTTTTTCTTCTGAACTCATGTTAATTGGGAAAAATGTGCAGCAATTTCACCTATTTATCAGTAAGCCGAACTATGACTTCTCTAATTGCTCCCATTTCTGAAATGTAGAGCTTCATTAAAGTATCAGGAGATCACCAGTACCTTTCAGAAAATAAAATAGGATAACTTAGGCATTTGCAACAATTTTTAGGCTTGGAACACAGACAGTTGTTGTGCTGATAACAACCACCTGATTAAAGTAACAGTTTATTTTTTACCGATAACGAGTAGGACATGGGTACAACACGTATACCTTTGGCATAGACAAGTGAACTGTATTCCCATTTTTAGGAGAAAAGAAGGTAGATAGATCCCTGCAAGCATCGTTGTATTGATATAAGTTAAGCAACATGTGTGGTGCACACACACACACATTGATTTCACTGCAGAAGTCTGATGAAAGCCAAATAACTTTTTTTTGCATAAACAGGTCAAACTGATGTTTCTACACCGCTGTTTTAACAGCCCTCTTATGAGCCTTGCTGTTTCCAGCACTCCCTTTTACATTTCACATCTTCAAGGCTTGTTCTACACATACACCAGTTGTAGCTCTTTTAACTCTCCCTACGTAGCTAGTGTTATTGTACTGAAAATGCTCTTCAGTGAATGTAAGTGCGCTATGACAGTATAATATGAGTACAAGTGTGAGAAAACAAGTACATAATCCCACTATGATTGCACCCACATTGGAGTTAATATACATCAGCCTGGGTAAAAATCACTCTAACCAAATGGATTCATCATAATAGAAACAACACGTAGATCAAGCCAACAAATAACCTCTCATAGTGCAAAATTTCAGACTTTGAGACACCAACTCACCAGCTTTACAGCCTGCTTGCATCGTTGGAAATTAACTGTGCACATCACTCTCTCTGCTCCATCTAGTGTGTTGCTGTGTTGGGGTCAACATGAAGGAACCTCCCACTGATGCCAGAGGTAGCCCTGCTTGGAGACAGCTCCCTGACGATAAGCCTATGGGTTTCAGTGGCACACAAGCTATTGCCTTAGAGAAGAGAGGGTTCCAAAATTTAGTGTGGCAGAATTTGGCCCAGAGGTGGAGCTTCTTTCAAAAGAAGACAACCAGGTGCAATCTCTGGAGTCACTGACTCTCTTATAATAATAATTTTGTCTTTGCAAATATTTGTCTCTGGCTACTCTTTAGTCCATGGCTCCCCCAGGTCCAGGTCAATTCATTCCCACAACAGCAGGAGAATTGAATCGGGAAAGCTGATTTCTTTTGTACTGTACAAAAAAGTCAGGATGAAAGTTGTTGTCTTCTTGCAGGAACAACCCGCAGCCCTTGGTTTTGATATTAAACCCATAATTTATTCTTGGGGTAATGAACTAACACCCAGTTCGGGCACCACTAGGCAGGGACAGAGCACCAGGCTCAGCTGACATGGGCTATGCTTGGTACCAAATACGTTCTGGATATCAGAAATTGTTTACGCTATTTATCATTTTCCAGCTTCTAAAAATAACTCTCCAGTATGCAATGTCTCTTCTCAAAAATGAGTAAAACAAACATAAGAAATCAGGGAAATAACTATTTTCTATTTATCTTTGACTACTTGTGAGTGGTAGACAAAGACTTGATCAACAAATTTGTGTATAAGGATTTACATGTAAATAATTATATTATGAATGTTAACTAGCTGCACACATCACAAGGAAAACATCAGGGAGGTTGGTTTGTGGAGGCTAAACAAAATGTATTTGCTTTATGTTGTTCTTATATGGTCATTTTTATTGGAAGCACAGTTTATAGCAGCATAGCAAACATATTTTTCACTGTAAATGCTCCACGTGTCTTTGGAAACATGAGGCTCTCTGCAGTGAAAAGGGTGAAAAACAAAGTTGGCTGACTTCAAAGCTGTCAACCTAGAGTTCAAAATATTCCCTTTTGGAATCTCTTGATGTTGTTTATGTCCACCTTTCTGGTAGTGATTTCCAATACAAAGAAAAATAATTAGATTGCTAGAGAGAGGAAGGTAGAAATGATTGCAAATGGGATCTTGCCAAGGATTTGGCAAACAAACTATTATTTATCTTAACATTTTCCAAATGGTGAAGGAAAAATGTCCTCAGATGAAAACATATCTGCCTGGATTATTGAAAGATACTAAAACTGTAAGTGATGAAAAGAATGTAGGCTTGCTGGAGTCTTTCTAGTTCACATGTTAGCACTTCCTGGCAGAAACAATCTGAGAAAGCTTTTATAACCAGATCTTCGAAGACGCTTCACCTCAACCTCCATTTTTTTTTCAGTCAACAGTCATTTTCATGGAAAACTACGCCTCTGTGAATACAAAACCACAGTTTTGCCTGTGAAAATTTGGGCACATGCTGCAATAAAGCTGATACGCGTTGCGTTCTTGGGAAAAAACCCTCCACTATAAGGTGGAGAACCACTCTGCTGTCCCATTGCTGAGTGGGAGAAGGACATCAAAGACACAGGAGTCTGTATTTTTGCATTTCTGACCTTACCTAGGTGCCTGGTGTTCTCCCACGTCAACGTACTCAGACTCCTGCCCTGAGATGCTGTGGACCATGGATGCCTGAGATGCTCTCCAGTGGGTGCTGAACCTTCCTTCTCCCTAAGGAGAACAGTCCACCCAGCGAGGTGGGTACAGGCTTTTAGGAGAGGGAGCGGGAATGTCCTTGTGCTCACCATCACCCTTTCAGGGTACTGAACTGCTCACACAAAGACTGCACATAAAACGAGACAGCATATTAATGACAGCCTGACCTGAAAATTCCTACCCCTACATGTTTTCCACTCCCGCACGCAAACAAGATTTGGGTGAAGTAATTAAAAAGCACAGCGCTGATCATCACTGCAACTTCATTCCTAACAGTCAATGGAAAAGGACAAATTGGCTAGCAGGAAATATTTTTTAAGGATTTCCAAAATGACTGTGAAAATGACACAATGTTTTCCTTGCCCGTTAGCTGTGTCTGAAACAAAGCATTCAGAAGGGAACATTTTTAATACTGATTTACAACCGTTTCATCGGCAGTTATGAGACCCTTCATTTTAATTAAGCACATGCTCTTATTTTTAAACGTCTTCTTCAGTATCCTGACCAATTTTGCACCTGCCCTGTCAAAAAAGGCCTGTGTCCCCCGCGCCAGCTCCTCCGCCTCCCACCGGCCCTGAGGCTGAAGGTGACACGGGGTCGCTTGGCCCCTCCAGCCGGGGAGCGCAGGCGGGCTGGCGCAAGGCGGGGGCCGGGAAGGGGACCCCAGCACCCGCCGCCGCCTGAGGGAGGCAACGCCGCCGCGGCTCCTCGCAGCCCAGCAGGAAGGGCCGGAGCGGGGCCCGCGGCGTGCGGGGGACGCTGTCGCCGCGCACACCCCGGCCCCCCGCCCAGGGCGGCCGTTGGGCGCCGCTCAGTCCCTCACCCAGGAGGAGCGAGGCGGGGTGCGGCCCCTGGACCCCCGCA
>VYZW01022481.1:113527-134827 GCA_013401315.1 Balaeniceps rex
CCCTCCCCGCCTCGCGGGGCCGTGCCCGCCGCCGCGTCCCCCGGCCGCCGCGCAGCCTTTTTATTCCCTTATTTCTCCGTATCGCGACCCCCACCCTCTTCCTCCGGGAGATGTTTTATTCATGACCCCGCCGGGCTTTGTACGGGGAGCGGGCGCCTTCCTCCGCAGTTCGCTAAGTACTGCGAGACCCCGGGGCTGCAGGGGGACTTGGGGGGTCGCGGCTTGGAGGGGAAATGGCTGCAGGGTGGGCAAGGTTTTCCCATCCGGGCAGGCAGCCCGGGGTTTGAACGGCATCTGTTTGCTTTGGGGGGTGCTGGCGTTGCTGCGGCTCAAAAGTGGAGTGAGGTGGGGGGGGGGTCTCTTGCTGCATTTCCCTTGCTGCAGGTCTGCTGGCCTCATGGAGAAAAAAACAAGTCACTGTAAGGCTTTCTGTAGCAGATTTTAAATATGTGTGTATATATATATATCTTTCAAGGGTTCAGCAGCAAGCATATTGCAACACCAAATGCCTGTAAGCCAGGCGGCACTTACACCATCACCGAGTTAACTGTAGATGTCAGACTGTGCTTGCACTGATGTGATGTCAGATTCATAATAACACACAGAAATGGTGAATTCGGTGCAGGCTGAGCGTGATGGAGATGGCACAAACCCAGCTGGCGTGGACAGACTCGGTGGAGCCTCTTCTGTGGTGCAGGGCCTGCTGTGCAGGTAGTCCCCCGGAGCAGGTGCATCATGGGGGCACTGGGATGATGGTTACAGATTCGTGGGTACTACAGACTTGGAGGAGCAGATGTTTGTGCCTGGAGCAGAGATACTTAGCTTGCTTTCCCTTACAAAGGTATTCAGATATGCATTGGTTAGCCGCTTGCTGATGCCTGTCAACTTCTGCAATGAGTCTGCTGCCGTGGGTATCAGTCAGGAGGATGAATTTTGTTGTGTGCTGTAGAAAGCCGGCTGCGATCTATAGGCAGTTTGGTGTTAGCCCCTGGTACTGCCTCTTGATTTCTCATGGACTGGTGAACTAAAACTGAGATGCCAAAACACGTTCCTCGCCTTATTCAGTTTCCCGTTCACCTGCCCTTCACTTTCCCCATGCCTTGGTTGGTTGGATTTCAGTGGAAAAATTCTGGTCCTGAGTCTGTTCAAAGAAATACATGTGTTCTGGTTTTGCTTTTCTAACTTGCTGTTTGATAATAGCCATAAGGCTATGTGTTTCTGAAGATCTCCTGTGTGGGGGGGCTGGTGGTATTTGCCCTTTGGTACAAGTGGAGTGCACCGATACTGCTTGATGTTGTTTAACCTTATATTATCTTGAGCGTTGAATAATGAGGCAGCTTGATTTGTTTAAGACTTTGTGATGATGTAATACAATAATAATTATAAATCTTCTCATTGTCTGAAGAATCTTTAAATGCTACTCTGTCTTGGGAGGTACTTCATTTGTGTTTATTTCCAAGAGGGACAGGCATGGATGAGCACTGTTTGATATTAATCGTGTTTGTTTTGGGGTGGGAGGGCAGGAGCAGTTTGGCACTAGTGCTTTAAGTTGTAATTTATGGGTGTGACGTCACGCAGTAGATAAGCTTTTATGGGATCTGCCATGTCAATTATGGCGTTTGTTTATATACGTGCAATTACTTGTTTTGAAAATCCATACTGTATAGTTTGCTTAATAGCCTGCGCTGGAGCTGTGAATAAGATCTAGCAGAATGTGCTTTAATTGCACAATAGTGTTCAGCAGTTGAAAACATTTCGCTTTACCTTGTGCTCGCAGCCTGCACCAGGTGTGAAGTTATTACGCTGCACCTGCACGCCACGATATGTCTTGTACGGTAGTCGGCTGTGAAAGCAGTGGCCAGGTGCTTTTATTTTCTTCTTTCTCCATTATCTATTTAATTTTGTTTTTTAAAAGAAGGGGAGTGCTGAAATGAGTGATTTCAACTAATCTGTGCTGGAGAGAGCAGCTTGGTTATTTAAGGCTGCTGTAGTTTGTTATGCAATCAGATTAACAAAGGTTGAAATGATCATTCAACTTTGGGTAAACAAATGATATACATAACAGCATGGATTAGGGTGACTGTTTACATCAGAGAGATGTGCTGCAGTTAATGTATTGCAAATATTGGACACAGTAATGTAGTAAATAAATTTTTGGTAAACTTCTCGGGGTTATAATGCACTTACTATTATTGGTTGTCTGTACTCCAGGAGCTTCTGCAGTGTGTTAGGTGCTGCCCACATGCATGGGCAAACTTACTTTCAGCTTCATGTAGTTGACAAGCAAAGGCCTCGGCAAACATCTTTGTGCACAGCCCGATCATGCCTGGGGTGCTGTGCAGGCTCTGTGCTAATTGCAGCACAGGTGTTGGGTCTAGGAAGATGACCAACACTCAGCCGGAAGCTTTTTAAGTAAAATTAAAAATATATATAATTCCAAACATATTTGCTGAAGCTGACAGCCCCTCAACCAGTCCATTATTAGTTGTCTATTTCTTCTTGTTGTCGTGGAAGCAGCGTGGCTGCAGGAGAGATTTTTAAGGCTTGTCTCCCTGAATCTGCGCAGAGAGGAGGTGATAACGTACATGCTGCGCAGCAAAGGTTGGTGCAGGCATCGCTGGTGTATCAGAGGTGAGACCCTGCCAGGAGAGACAAGAGCCAATATAGAAAGGGGAAGGTGGAAGCCTGGAATGTGGGGGAAGTAGCTGGAGCGCAGGGAGGAGAGGGAGGCGAGGCGTTTATTGGCGTTACGGCAGGGACCTCTCTTGTGCGTCTGTGCACACAGTACCTTGCTTGGACCCCGGTCTGCGGTTGCAGCGCAGTGATCTCGCGTGGGCTCTGGTGCTGTACAAGTTGACCTCGCTCTAAAAATACCATAGCATGAAATATGCCCAGTGTTATTACAGTATGCAATGGCGTCAAGTGGTTGGGGGAAAGGGGGAATAACTGACTCCTGGCAGTCAGTTTTCTGGAGGCCTTCGTATCAGCATGGAGCCTGAGACCTTCCAACCTTCCTCTCATTCAGGGAAAGGTAAGGTACCCTCGAGGATGCTGCTCTTCCATCCTTCAGCAGAAGATGATGGAACACCACTGTGTTTTGGATACACATGCAAAAATACTCCATAAAGGTGTTTTTTAATATTATTGTTACTTCTTTCCTTCCTGCCTGTGTTTAATTCTATATAAGTAGGCACCAAATTGCAAAGGGATTTCACAGGCGCTTGCAAATATCTATCACGACACTGCTGGCTCATCTTTGTGCTGTATAACATATTTGTGACTAAATGTACACAAGCACATTTTGGTTATACTGGAATCTAAAGAGGCACTTTTGGGAATAGGTAATATTGTTCAGGCTGTATTCTTGTAGGATGTTCAGAGAGGAGGCGGTGTGAAATGTGATATGCAATCAGTAATTTTAAGACTATTCCTTTTACTGGTACTAGTCTACTTCAGCTCCGATTTATTAACAGGTTGGTATCTTGTCGTCTTCAATTTTGTGGACTGAATAAGAGCAGTTATTTTTGGTCAGACTAGAGATCTGTCTAGCTCAGTATCTTTTCTGATGGGGCCGCTTACAGGTGCATAGGAAAACTGTAACTACTGAGTTCTCCTCCTCCTGGTAAACCCTTCTAGCATTCATCACTCTAGGAAATCTTTGGGCTAGCAGGTGTTCCATTGAGGCTGTTGTGTTCAATAGTTGCTGATGGATTGTCTTCTCTGAAAAATGTCTAATTTGTTTCAGAAACCTTTATGGCATTAGTGTTCACAACATCCTGTGTCGGTGAACTTTGGGTATAATTGTGCGCTCTGAAAAGGATTTATTTTATTTGTTTTATGGCTTGCCATTTGAAGTGCCTGCCCTGTGACTGTCATCTGAATTCTGGAAGAATATCTTCCTTTTTAGATTTTTATGTGGCAAAGTACTATATATAGGGATGTTAACAGGTCTTAGAACGTATATAAAGATACCTGCTGTATGTTTGCAGTAAGGTATGCTCCCAGCCCCATTTACAGTCACCTTTCATAGATATGTACCGTTACAGCTGTAGCATTTAGGTGACTGCATGCAAAAAATGTTCAAATACAAGAAGTGATGCGATTTCTGCAGCTATACATCCTGTACATAAATTGCAGTGAGTCTTGACTCAGAACAACTCAGGCGACAAAAGAGTTGCTGTATGCCAAGGAGTGACTTCAGCAGTGTCGTTTGAATTTCTTGCCAAAGTAAATCTTTACAAGGTATCTGGTGCAACATTTTAGGGGATATGGAAGGATGCGGGGAACAGAATTGAAAAATTGCATTAAAGAGCTTAAAGTTAAGAAATACAGATTCCAGTAAGTGCAGCATCATGTAGTAAAAACAATGTGTCGGTCCCTGAATTGTTCTTTAAGTTAGCTTTCAACATGCCATCCCAGACCATTTCAGGAATAGGTGGGTGTTAAAAAGCTGTGTTTTAAATTCCACTTTTCCTTCGTATGGCAGGGAAGCAGGATCTTTTGCCTCTGAATTGACCTACAGTAATTGCTTTTGTACTGGTGGTCCAGGAGTCAGTCTGGGTTACAGAGGCCATCTGGGTTACAGAGTTTGTTGTACTAGACTTTGTTACTGGTGGTAATGGCAGTTATGTTTCGTGTTTCTTTTAAAAGAAGCCCTCCAAAGGTTGGTAATTTATTTTTTATTATGCCAGCTTCTGAAATCCTATTGGTAAAAATGGGTAAAATTTTCATGTTTTTAAAGCAAACAGAAAGTCTTCATCTTGTCATTTCTACTGTTATTCCACCCTTAAGCCTGTAAAACTTATGATTAAAGTGGGTGGAATCTCAGCTTACTGGTTTACGGGTGGGATAATAGTAGAGAGTGACCAGACAGATGTTTTCTGTTTGTTTTAAAAATAGAGACACTTACATAATGATGCTATACACAACAACAGTACATGCATATAGATAAGATCTCTGCAACAGAGTATTAATCCAACAGCATCCCTTGCCTGCGTGTCTGCTGTCACTTGCTTCAAAGGAAGGTAATTCTGGAGTGAAGAGATGCCAATGCCAAGTGATTTAACTAGAGTATCGGTCCACTCCTGAACAGCCTTTAGGCAGGGCTCTGGATTAGAGGTTTGGAGAAATAGATTTTTAAACCATTATGAGCTCTTAATTTGTTATCTGAATCAGGGAAAACCATTCTTTCTTTTTTGTGGAGCACTGTCTATCTGCTTGTGTTTTGAGTTGTTTGCAGAGATTCCTCTCTTAATGTGTGGCGTGTGCTTAGTACAACTGAGGCCCCATTTTTGAGAGTGGAGTGCTATTGCTAATAAAAAAACCCCAAACCAGTGAATGTCTGAAAGCATCAGGATCACATCAGGGTCTTTCCTCTTATTACGGGAAGTGGCCTCACTTTGTTATTCTTCTGTCTCTGTATCTCTAACAGAAAGTAATAGACTTTATCCATCAAGTTTGGAAAAAGATAAAAAGCAAGTTCACTTGAAATATATATTTAATAGGAAAAATTTTTCCAGGATCTATATATATGGGTGGGCATTTTCCCAAAAGTGTGTGTTAGGCATTGAGGCCATAACTATGTTGTTGCTAACCAAAATTCTAGCCCAGAACGTATCTATAAATACTATAGCCTCACCTCTTTGACTCTGTGGAACGATAGGTAGCTGGAATAACTTCACATCAGGACATAAGAGGACATTGGTGAACTTGTGCTTTTATAATAAGCAAGGAAAAGTTTATCCAAGTTGCCCAATAGAGGAGTTTATCCACACAGAGACAGCTCTTTATTCGGTGAGGGGGAGACTTAGACTTTTCTCCTTGGGATTTTGATCTCATCCTATCCCAAGTTTTTTATTAATAAAAGCAAAACAACTTTAATGTGATTATGCATGTTTGGCAGACAGACCTCTGCATTTTAGAGTCATTGCTAATTAGATTTGTGGAGCCTGTGCAATTTAGGATATTGGGCAGGGAGATTGTTTCAGCAGGAAGACATAGAGGAAGGAACAAATTGCTCCCCTTCTCTTTCTTATGTTGGCAGCAGCATTTTCTGTGAACTTTGCAGGTTTCTAGATGACACACTGATGTTGGTGTGCCATTCCTGGGGAAATGGGCTTGTTGAAGTTTGCCTTTCTGTTTGTACAATTCCTTTTAAATTACTGTTCAATAAAGTTCTGAATATCGGATATTTGTACATCTCCACTAGAACAGTCTGAGGAAAGAATTGGCTGGTAAAACAAAACAAATGCTGTCTTTTTAAGGGCTGGTAACGGGCTGTAAGCCCGTTTCAGCTTTAACTTTGAGGGATGACTAAGATGTTTCTCTCTTCTGGCAAAACCCAGTTTGGATCCTGCTGCTTAATTTTGTCTACAGGCCGGCTCATCTCAGCTGCATCTTAAAGGGAATGCAGCTGATGTGCAATAAACGTACCGACAAAATGTGCAGGAGCTTGGTCTTTTGTTGCAGACGGATTTACACAGCACTCCGTCACTAGGAAGCCACCTTCAGCAGCAGGGTGTTCTCTGAAGTAGGATGTTTAAAGATGTGGTTTGGGCTGCTGAGCGTAGTCAGCCATGTGATGCTGAAGGACAGGGTGCTGTTCCTTTTCTTCCAGTGCAGTTGTGCTTGTTACATGCACACAGTAGCTGTGGCCTGGTGGATGCCCAGAGGCTCAGCTTTCCCTTCTGAGTCTTTACTTTTGCAGGAATCTGAAATAGCTGAAGCAAAGCTGCTGAATAAGCCGGACTGAATCCAGGGGAGCAGATCTGGCATCTCTCCCATTCACCTACCACAGAAATGCATGGAGGAGAAACTCGTATGAGTTTCAGGGACTTGTTTTATTAGTGGGTGAAAGAAAAGCCAACCAGTGTTTTCTAATACTGTCTCTGTTATTTTTACCACTCAAAGTTCTTATGGACATAGTTGTTTTTTCTTATGACTTATGTTTTTAAATTATTACCTTGTCTTCAGGTGTGGGAGCCTATAATTTAAAAGTGTCTGGCCAGTGCTACTGAAATGAAAATCAAAACCTCCCAATGAACAAGCTTCTGAGATAATTTCTGTTGTTTTTCCTCTGTTTAAAAAAAAAAAAAAATAAGGGGAAGCTATATCTGTTCTGATTTGGTCATGTCAGATAAGGTATATCTTTGAGGTTAAAAAGTCTTTATGCTTGTGGGAGGAGGCGAGTGCTTCTTTCTTTTGTTTCAAATGTTGCAGCGGAGGATACTAATTAACCACCAAACAAATTGGGTTTGGGGGAGTTTGCCTTTGCTATCGCAGTGAAAATGTGTTTGGAAGAGCTGCGCGAATTACACCCGCAGGCATTCAGATAGAGATAAATCAGCCTCTGGCTGCCCAAAATCTTCCTGTTTCAGTCTGCAGAAATATGCCAGGAAAGCTTTTGAAGTGGCAACAGTCAGTCTGCATGTTCTGGAGCAGATTGTGTACCAGAGACCGTGGCACAGCCCTGAGCAAAGATGTCAGCAGTGAGGAGTGACTGTCATCCCCAACACAAACAGACAGACTCCATCAGCGTGACAGACCAGCGAAGAGTGACGCAACAGTAATGGGCAGATCATGATGATTGTCAGCTCAGAATATAGGGTTTGTTTGTTGTTCTTCCCCAACAACAGGAGCTGACTCTGAGGTGGATTTTCCTATAACTAGCATTCTGCATCTTTGACGTTTTGGCAAGAGTGAGACTGTTTCCTAAAAAAAAAAAAAAATAATGGAATAAGAGGCCTCAGGCTTAGTAACGGCGTTTAGGAGAATAATAAATGCGCAGCCTTGTGAAGCTACATTTAGTTGTACGTTTATTTGGGGATTTTTACAAGCGTAATGGAAAATGATGCACTTGACTCTTCATTGAGTTGCAGTGGGATTCAGGGGACCTAATTTCCCTAAAACTATGAAAATCCCAAGCTTCGTGATGTAATTTTTGTTTACCTTTACACTTCTGTGCTAGTCTCTGAGCCTTTTTTCATCTACAGCAAATGCTTGGGTACTGCAACAGAAATAGTTTAAAAGCCAGTGATTTGAGAGAAAAAAAGCTGGAGCTCTTAGATGTGTGGGGACTGGATGAAGTGGGATTAATTTGGCATTAGGACAGAAATTTGTGGGAGAAGTCCAGTCGAGTGACTGGCTGGAGAGAGGCGGGGTTCATGAAGTCAAACTCACTTCTTCAGCCAAAGCGGGATCAGGCTGACATCTTTGTGACGGGGGTTTTTGCCTGGCCTCTCCCACAGACTCTGGGTAGCTGTCATGTACTTCCCCTGCAATTGCTTGGTGTTCTGTGAGCTCATGCCTTAAAAAAAGGCTCTCGAAGTGAACAGCTTTCCAGAAGGTCATTAGAAATTTAATACTACAATTTAACGAGGTTTGTGAGTTACCTGTAACACAAATAACAGTGCTGACGACTGCTTTTCAATTATTAATTTTTGTACAGCATGTTGTTGGCCATTAAGATGGGTTGTCTATTCAAAGTGGTTCCATAAAATGCAAATTATTAGCTTCTATGTGGGTCAGAAAACATTGCATACTTCGTGTAACTCTTGTAGTTAAATAGACTCCTTTGTTAAGCAAATAACTTACGCACTGGTTACTCTTAGCAGTGTCAAAAATATACATGAATTCTTGCTGAGTGTAAATAAAGCATTTCAGCTTTGAACGATGACTGCAGGATTTGGCTTAAAAGCTATTTTTGGGCCACAGGCACAGCCCAAAGCTGGGGGACGTTCGTGGCTCTGCTCCTGGAATGGCGTCAGGATGGAGGATGACTCAGTCACCCCTGCAACTTCCTTGTTGCTCCAGAAAGGTAGTGATTTATTACAGGCTGTGTCAGCAGTAAATAGCCATCCACCCGGCGCTGATTCAGCTGCTCCGAAAGTGGTAGTTAAGGATGTGCACCCCGTCTTTGCCTACTCAGTGCCTCCCAGCTCCCTTCCCACCCATCAGCTGTGGAGGGTGTAAACAGACACGTAGCCTGTCCTGCCCCATACTTCTGACTGGTGGCCAGGCGGCCCGTGTGAAGCTGTGAGCAGAGATCCTGTTCTTGCAGATAGACGCACGCTGCACGCCAGTGTCGAGATTTGGATGGTGTTCCTGTTGTGTCAGGGAAGATCGGCTGTGCAAAGCCTGCGGGGTTTGGTCTTCTGAGGGTGCTGAGGTTGAGGCAATAGTAAATGTGGCAGAATCAGCACATAGTGCTGTGGCTGCTGGGTGAAAAATTGGTCCAAACCCTTCCACGCCCTGCCCTGGCCTTCCATTTTAGGCAGAACAGGTTGGGCAGGAGCATGGGACCAGAGGAGACTACAGAGAAGAAGGTGAAGTTCACCGAGAATGTTCATTAAGCGCATCAGATTGAGGACTCTTGTTTTTCTGGGGTTTATGTTGGCTTGCAGTACACGAACAGGAATTTCTTTGCTCCTGTTATGATTAATGAGAGTAAGGCAAGTAGTTGTTATACTGCTGGCTTTCCCCTCCTGCCTGCCCTCCAAAAGAAACGTCAAGGTGCAAAAACCCACCAGTCTAAACACCTGATTTTGAAATAAAGCACTCCATTTCAGATATAAGAATGATCCTACCGATGTCAAAGGATTGTGACGGAGAATAGCATTCTAATGGCAATACCTCCTCCCTTCTCTTCTACCCTGCTTTCCCAAGAGCTACTGCTATCCTGGGAAAGCACATGAAGAACTCACTTGCTGTTTCTTGCCAGTGGAGGGTAAATACCCTCTTTTTAGTGGAGGGTAAATATCAGGATAATGGTTGTCTTCCTGTGTTTTTTTGCCTTAAGCCAAATGCAGAAGAAACAACTCTCTCTCAGGAGCATTTTTGCAGTGGCGTGTGCTTTGAAAAGGCACACAACAGGGTGCTGTTGGCCGTAATCAGTGTTAGCCACTTCCTGAGACATGGTCTCTCACAAGCAGGTGAGTTTTAATGCGGTGCTTGTGAGAGGCAGAGGTGGGATGGAAGATCCCAGGTGAATTAACCATGCCAAGGAAACTATCCCCCCAAAAATGTGCTGTGGATTTTCTGAGCGTGTAAGATCAGCCCTGCTTTTGATCTCTGTCATGACTCTCAATGTCCTCAGGAATAAAAGCCACAAGTAAGAATAGAGGTGGCCCTGAAGACTTCTTGGTTTTGCTTTGATGGTTGTTACCTGGTGAATTGCACTGTCCTGTTTGCTGGTGGATTCTCTTAATGAGTAAATTGGTGACCTCTGTGCTTTCCCAGGCATTCAATTTCCCATTCCTCTCTTTCCTACCTATAATCTTCCATTCTTTCTCTACCTGCTACTAACTCCCGCAACATCTCATGAACGTGCCTGAATTGTGTTTTGTATGGAAACAGTTTTATTGCTTTGAAAATGCTGAGCGTGGTTGGGTATAAACAAAAAGGTAACATGTGAGCTTCATTGTCTGCTGCTTCTGTGCCAATGAAGTCAAACTCCATGAGTTAAGCTTGGTATCTGTAAGGTTTCTTCCAAGTGCAAACTGAGCTGAGCTGAGGTGCTGTCTGTGGGAATACTGATCTGGTCTCAATGTCAAGGGAAAAAAAACAGTGTTGGAGGAGACACAGGGACCTTTCTGTATCATCAGTCTGCACGACCGGTTTTATATCTTGATTTGAATGTCAAAGAAGAGATGAAAAACAGAATATGGGAGTGACTTTCACCCTTAAGGTAATGTATACCTCTTTGTGTTAGGGATTGCAAGCTGGCTTACCAGTCTCTAGTTCATCGTTCCTACCTGGTCATTAGCCAGCATGACTAGTAGGTTTGAGTGTTTGGTTTGGTACCGGAGGTACTCTAGGACAAAGTTTAAAATCGATGAAAATTACAGCGATCTAAGGTGCTGTGTTTGTTGTACTTACTTGGTAATTTAGAAGTATACCCTTGGTGCTGTGTGCAGCTGCCTTTAGCAATTCCTCTGGTTTTTATCCTGTTTGCTGCTTTGTTATAGGTCTATACCAGAAAGGCTTGGATGAAATGAGTGCCCGCAAGGAATATTTTAGGGAATATTGGGAAGAAGTGTAAAGGAGAACAAGCATGCACCAGAAAATCAGTTTCAAAGCATGCAGTAGGGAGGAAAAAATGTACATCCTTCCAGATATTGCTGGAATAGGAGAAAAATGGCATGGTGTAGTGAATGGTGCACCAGGGTGGGAGCTGGGAGACCACAGCTCTCTTCCCCAAGAGGCTGTGGAGCTGCTGCGACTGGAGTTACCCATTCAGGCTCTTTGCAGCTGCGATGGTATCTTTGTGGCACACAGCGTGGTAGGACTCTGATCTTGTTCTGTGCCTTGTTATCAGAAAAATAAAAAAAGGTCCCTTTTCTCAGCTTTGAAATTTTTTTTTTTTTTTTTAATAGGGTGAAATCTGGATTGTTTTTCTAAATCCCTTGATCAACTTGAACCTCAGTAGCTTAATTCTGTTCTCATAACAGATTTACTTTTCAAATACTGTTTTTAAGGTCATAGTTATGAAGAAGAGTATTTCCTGTTGCTGTCTATGACAATTACTAATGCTCTGAGTTCAACCCTGGGGCTGGGGTGTCCATTGCTATTTCCGGATGGTTTTCGTAGCTGTTCTCTCCCTGCTTCTGCAGGGTGAAGACAATGCTGATTGATTGCGGGCCTATATTGCTAAAAACTATAAACAAGCAATTCTGACTCATTGATCAGGGAAGACAGAAGTACAATCAAATATTGTGGCTATGTTAATTTGTTTACATATAGGGAAATTATGTAAATATCAGTGCAGATTAGGTTTAGCCCCTGTGTGCACTTGCATTCAATACCCTGGGGCCAAAACTGGGTACTGCTGAAATTACGGAGAATTTTGCTGTTGAGTTTAGTTAAGTCTAGGATTTAGCCTGTGAATGTGTAGAGGCACAGTGGTTTTTAATACCGTTAAATGCCTGAGAAGAAGGATTCTTGTGGCTTTACATTACCATTAAAGCCATAATCACAGATGTGTGAAAGGACAAAGTGAGCTGAAAACATGTCTTTCAGGCTTTCTGATTGCCCTCTTTAGAAGGTGTACAGCTCCCCTGTGCATCTGGCTTTTGGCTGTCCCCCAGCCTCAGCTCCCCACCGCCCCCCATCCCTTCCTACAGCCCCTATCTACCTCATACCGACTGGAGCCTGTACGCATCTTGGGTTTGGCATGGACTGAAAATAATACTGAAAAAGAAGTTTAATGGTTGGACACCATGACGTCCAGCAAAGGTGGTATTGTGTGGGCATTGTTAGGGGCTTTCGCTTAGCAGTGCTGTGCAGGTGGGGTTGTCTAACTCTTCATTTTTGGGGTAGGAGCAGAGCCTGGGCATGTTGTTTCTGGGTCATTACCATCAAGAGTTGGTGTCAATAAGCTGAGAAATGGTATGGAAAGTGGGAATAGTATGTCTGTTCATAAATGTATTAAACAAGGAGGTGGCAAGGTAGAGGGCTGGAGATGAAATGTGAAGAGCTAAACAGCTGATGGCACAAGCCTGGAAACCTGAGCAGGAGAAAATGAGACACTGACTAACAAAACCAAAAGGCACTTGCTGTTGAAAAGGAAACTGTGTAAGGGCACACATGTGCTTTGCATTACTATCTTGAGGTGTGTGGTCAAGAGGGCAGAAATGATCAAACGCTTCCTTCTCCTGTACTTCATATGGTGTGTATTATGAATAAAAGCTTTCTGAGTGAGAGGCTCAGAGCCAGAGCAGTTTTCTGTAGGCTGCGATGCAGGACGCTGGCCTTTGTGTTGCTTTTCCTTTTAGAGGCGGCAATGCAAGAAATGAGCCTGTCAAAACAACAAGGACAGATCCTGTTCTCCGGCAGTGGGCTGTTACCAGGGGTGGTGGTGCCACATCCTAAAGCTGGGTCTTGGGCTGGTCACCCCCTGATGCCTGTGACACCCCAGGTTCTTGTGGGAGGCATGAAGTAGTTCCTGGCTCTTTGTGCACCCTTCTCTTTTTCAGTGTGTGAGATATAGTTGGCCTGGATTCAGCCAGGAGATTTGCCAGTTGAATCCTGCTGAGCAATATCAGTAGCTATGGGCAAGGGAGAAGAGGAAGGAAAGAATTTGGTCTCCAGTTCAGGTTTTTCTACAACTCTGAAACATTAAAGATCAGTCAAAAAGGTTGTAAATATTCCAGTTGTGAACTGCAGTGATTTTGCTTAGTGCACTTCACTGATTCTTCCTGTTGTCTTTTCCAGGTGGAAATGTTAATATTCCACTTAAGAGCAGTATTTCTTCTGATCTCTGGCTGCACTCGTTGTTTGTTCCCCAAACCTTCTCTCTTTCTACCACAAACCATGTAGATAACTGGTTTTATGGCAAAATAATCATCACTTGTGTTAGTTCCTTGATTCTCAGCAATGCTGGTTTGTACTCCGGTATTTGAAATTGCAAGACAGACAAATAGACAAGTGCACAAAAGGCAAAGCAACAACAGCAAGAAAAAAGATACTGTATTAGATTAAAATAAACTTCTCCGTGGTACCTTAACTATAGCTAATCAGGAGTGTGTCTCTTTGGGTGAACTAAGGGTAAGGATGAAGTTTTATGAATGAGCCTTCACTTGTTGAACATGGGATGGAGCTTGATGGAAGAAATCGTAGGCTCCTCATGCCACTGACATACTGTTGGGAACGAGGGGGCAGCAGCTGACCCTGCAAACACTGGCTTTGGAAATACATTGACTCTCAGGATTTTAGTGTCTTTACTGGTTAATGGCCCTGCTAACATGCCTGCTTTGGAGGATCGAGGCTTGTTTGTATTTCTGTATGTCCACCACGCTTACTATCCTGTGTTGTGCAGCAGACCTGCAAAACCCAAAGCAGCATGAATTTCCGCAGGGTTTGATGTGGCCACTTGTGTTGGCACAGTGTATTTGACAGTGTATTTGGCAGGACACCAAACAACAGGAGCTATCTTGTAGGCCAGCAGATGTAATGGAGGTAAGGCACTGTGCCCGCTGCAGTAGGACCTTGTATCCAAGACTGTCAAGTGCTTTAGTGCTGGTTTTGAGTGGGGAAGTTCATGTGGGTAGTATCTGCAAAGTCCTAGGCAATGTAAAAGTTGCATCATGGGTCTCTCTTCTTTATTGGTTTAACATTTTAAAGAGTTTTTAAATATATAAAATGCTAAAAGTTTAAACTTTAAAAACCTTGTTCCTTGGTTAACTTTACTTGTAACTCAACGTGATTTCTTTGTTATGGAGCTTCCTCTTACCAGCGCTAACACCATTTCCCATTTCGGTTTGCTTTTCTTAAATTTCCCCTTGCCACATTACTAATTGTGTTATGTTTGCCCAAGGAAACTCCGGATGAGATCAAGTGTTGTTCTGGGAAGCACAGTCATGACTTTTGGTGAGGAGGTTGGCTTCCCAAAGCTCACAAGGTAGAGAGGAGCAACCAAGGGTGAGTGGGGAGCAGGGAAATGGGCAGGAGAGCCTGATAGACAATCCTGTGCTGAGATGATCAATCCATGTTGACTTACTGTGTTGCATTTAGTACAACTTTAGTTACACATTGAATTGAAGAGGAAAAAGTGGTCCCTGTACTTCAGTTGGGGTAGGAGAGAGCGTTACAGGGTGGTTTCACTGTGTACTTAACCTGTATTCCTACACCCTTTCCCAGGTATCTGCTTTTGGTTTCTGTTGGGTGCAGGATGAAATGGACCTTTAGTCTGCCCCAATGTAGTTTTTGAGAATAATTCTGCATTGTTGGCCCATCACAAGTCAGCAAGGCTTATGTGGGCACCGGTGTCTTTGTAGAATGGCTTGGGGGACTGGGATGTTCGACTGCAGGCTTTCTGGAGAAGGAATTGCCTCTTTGTTTTTGTACATCCCCAGCTGAGTTTACTGGATAGCAGCAGTTCTGGAAAGCAGAGGAATACAATGAAGTTTGCTGTCAATATTAAAAAAGGCCTGTTTCTACCATGCATATAAGAGCAGAGGGCTGGAAAGGTGAAGCCTTCTTTTGCCCATGCTGTGCTACTTGTCCTTTGGTTTCCTGTACATGAAATGGTATAAAAATGCAGACGACCTCCACGCAGCACATGGGGATGAATGAGTAAAAGCTCAGTGAAATTGTGTTTTCTCATCTTCCTCTCAGATGAGTGCTAAAAGAAGTGCTGGCATGTTTGCAGTCTCTGAGGAATGATGGATTATCATCCGTTAAGGGACTGACTGTCTAATTGAAACAGTGCATTTTGAGCACTATGTGAGTGCACTTGCCCCTTGCGTGTTGTTACTCAGTGACTATGGTGTATAATGCTTGCTGGTGAGAAAACTCATTTTCATGTTTACACACTTAATGATTTGTTTTGGTAAACCCCCTTATTTTTAGTCTCTCTTAAGCCAGTAGAAGAATGAACTTAGTTTTAGAGTTGGTCACTTTTTTTTAAGATTGCACTTTTTTCCCCTGAAGTCTGAAAGTAGCATTTTTCCCCATGTTTCCTGCCTCCTCACCTCATGCACAGTCGAATAAGAATACTATTTTTTTCTCCAAATTTAACTTTTACAGTAAGTTAGCAATGTATTCTGTTCTCCATTAGATTCTTCCCTTAGCTGAGGACAGCATATAGTGACAGAAATGATTAGCCAGCAGGTTTTTTAGGCATAAAGGGTTTGTGATGTCCAGCCAGCTGAAATGCCTCTGTTCTTTAAGATGAGTGAGAGCACTGCAACCTGTGACTGCATGCCATCCTTCAAAGTCCCCTCCTCAGTTTTAATTACCGCTAGACCTGGCTGTGGTTTGCTTTCAGTTTATATGACAAAAATATGTGTAGGGTTTGCGGATTCAGAGTCGTGCCTTTGTGCTGGGTATGAAGTTGAACAAGTGTGAGTCTAGTGCATGGTTAGAGCTCTGCTGTTTCTTTTCTGTGTTTTTGTCTTTCAAACAAGTTCACATTGGGTTTTTTATAAGCGAATGCTTTATAAGCTAAGCAGAAAGTCTTTGTATTAATTTGATGTGAACACAAGCAAAGATACAGAAGACAAATGCAAACATATAAGAGAATACCTGTGATAAAGGTTCTGCTTCTGTGAATTCTGTTTTAAGTGAATCGAAAACACTCGTTATTTTATATATAAAATATATATGTGTGTATGCATGTATTTTTTTCATCACAGAAACTACTGTATATCACTTTGTAGCGATACAAAATGGTGTTTGACTGGGCATCAAAGTCAGCCGTGGGTGGCCATCTGCTGTGCACCACTTGGATGCAGGTTTGTGGCTGCAGATGCCCATCTGCAGCTCCCACCCATTTCTGCTGCTTACCCGTTACCACAGGACTGTGCAAAATCCTGTGGGTAAGATGGCTTGCACAAAGCACGGATTGCGGTGATACCCATTTCGCTCTTACCGCTACTTAGTCACAGTATCTGCTGATGCAAAAGAAATTAAATACTCTGTGCAGATGCGAGAGCAGTAATAATATAAATGCACATGCTTCTGAAAAGTAGCTCTAATCAAAGGCGCAAGTGTCCATAGCATAAGGTATACATGATAACTGAAGGTATATTTGCAATATCAATAATTACGTTTATTGTAACTTTTAAATAAGAGTAGTGTGTATGAAGATACAGTGGGGCAGATTGCAGTGCAGGCCAGCTGCCCAAATAAGTACCCAGTGTCCCCTGATGTCCCTGAGATTAGTGTTGGTGACAGGCAGAGCCACTACCTATGATTCCGGGTTTGGTACCTTTTGCGTGTTCTGAGTTAATTAGCAATTTATGTGCAAATTGAATTGGATCGCAATGATTATTGTGGTGTCTGCGCTTAAGGAAGCATGTACAGGTATGCAAAGATTTTTGGAGAAGCAGGTGTGTATAGCTCAGAGACACCATGGCAGCACTAAGCGCTGGGCTTAGGTTAGGTTTCTGCTGGCTCCTTTTGCTTTGCCTTGTGCACCAAAGACTCGCTTGCCCTTAACTTTCACTTTTCCCCCACTTTTAAATGTGTTAATTGGCCTTTAGCTAAAAGATGTTGCCGCCAAACCTTTTAGAAGTGAAAGCCAATCTAAACATTCAAGCGTTGTATATATTCGAGCACTTTGTCTGGGGTGATCTTCAGAAGCGTGAAGCAGCGACAGCAGCAAATCTGCTTGAGCATCTCCCGTGGTCTGGAGCTTTGGAAACCCATCTTGACTGTGTTTTCAGTATCAGTAGTTGCCCTGCTCTCGGTGGCTTTCCTTTCTCCTTTGTCAGCTTTGGGAAGGAGCAAACTTGAAGCAGAACGAGCAGGTAAGTGGAGGCTGAAATGAATATTTAAGCACTTCTGGATTTATTTCACTGGCAAATGAAATCACTGCTTGATTTCTGGGGGAGGAGCGTTTGCCAGAGCCTTGCCAAATACTCCAAAAAAGGAGCTGGAGAATGTTAAACACAAACCCCACAGCATTTGATGGGAGTTTATTCTGTTGTTTCAGTAGTGTCTCATCTCCAGAATGATCCGTCCACTTCATTATGTATATGTAGATAAAAAAAGCCATGAGAAAGCCACCTATGAAATGCAGTGTCCTGTTAAATTATTAGTTAAAGCATCTGAGTATCTTAAGCCCTTAGGCAATTTTGAGAGTTGTGCTGGCAAAAGATGTTTGCAGTCAAATCTTGTTCACTTTTTTTTAAACACCCTGTATTTTTAAAAGAGTGTGGGACAAGAAAGAAATGGTAGGTATGACTTTCTCTTTCTGGATGGACAGGATTGTTGGTTTTGAAACCTCAGGGGTTGTTAGAACGTCACTTTTTCCTTTCTGTACATTGTATCTTTGGCTAACTGACCTGAAAATTAAAGATCAGCATTTCAGTGTGTTTGTTAAATGCTCCGCTTCCTGAGGTGGCTGTTCAGAAAGCTGACAGCTCCTGTCTCGATTTTCCTCCTGCCCCTACTCATCATCCTCCAAAGGCAGCAGTGAGTACAAAAACAGGAAAGGGGAATGATAAAGTGTGGGAATAAAGCGAGCGCTGAGTTAGCAATGCCAGAAGGAAATGGGTTTCTGACAGCAGCCTTGCTTCTGGTGAAAAATAAACCAGAGGTGAACTGACTTAAAATACTTCAGAAAATGGAGTTCTCTCTCTTGTCAAATTTTTCTGTTACCTCTTTCTACAATTTTTTAATGTAATAAAGTGGAAAGAATGCCTGTTTTATTGACTGGATACGGCACTAATGTTTTAGCAAACACCTACACAGTATATATGGACTAAATTATCTAAAGAGCTTGTTAGCATATCTTCTGAATGCAAAAGAAAGTGATGATGGTGATGGAGGCTTCTTACAAATAGAGTGAAGGACTCCGGCTCTTGTGTGGTGTGCTTCTGCATGTGAAAGTTGCTGCTTTTTCCTTCAACCCTATTTTTTTTTTTCCTTGTATCATTCCCCAAATATTGTGCAAATTGTTGGTGTGATGTGTCTTTTTTCCCCCATGGAATTGCTAGAAAACTAGAACTGTATTATATGGCAAAATGTAACATGGGGTGTGAAAGCCTGTTACTGCTTTACTGCCTTTCCAGAGCCGCAGAGCCTGTCCCAAGGGTTTGGAGGGACTCTCTTGATTAATCAGATGTTGCACATGCTCCTTTTGTGTAGGTGCCGGGTGGTCAATGCAGATGCACTTCTGACTTCCACGTGGCACTAACGTTTCCCTCTTCAAGAGAAGTGTAATGCCGAGAATGAGCGGTGTCCTTTGGCTCTCCATGTTCAAATGAGTCAACCCATAAATCAAGAGCACCACGGTTATTGCGTCCACCGTGAAGGTTTGGGGGGGGGGCGGGGAGGGCGTCCTGTGAATGCTGAGAACAGTGTCAGCCTTGGTCAGGGATCTGAGGAAACTGAGACAGGGCCACTACATAATTTTTTTTTGCTGTTTTCTGGTTTCACATTTCAACTGGAAAAAAATCCTTGAGTTCAAAACTCCAAAACTTTTGGAAAAGGTTGTCTGGGTGAGAAGAAACTGTACTACGACAATTCCTTCCTAAAGGGAAATGTCACCCAGGGATCCTGCTCCAGGCTTGTTCACTGTGAACGGGGTAGTTTTATGTGCTTGTCTCCAAGCAAGGAAGAGCCAAATTATGGGATATGGGCACCTGTGTCTCTAAGCCTTCAGAGCTCGTGAGGGAGTAATGAGCAGTGAGATCCCAAGGGTAGTACGTGAGAAAGGAGGGTATTTAACCAAAAGACTCGGAAGTAAAACCACTGAATGTCTTTTGATGTTGCTCTGGTCCCGTGCAGAAGATTTCCTAAAGATCTGCAGAGCGATACAGGTAGGGCTTATTTTAGAAGCAGCATGGTGAAATTAGGGTGTTGTATTCGACTGCAGTTTGACATGTATCAAAATAAGATAATATAATATATCTTAAATAAGAAACATTTTCTAACAAAAAGAAATGAACCATTGGGAATTATGGTAAACGTATGGGAAACTATGAAATTATTTATTAGGAACAGTGTATCCTCTGGGTTTGCAAAAAGTTCTGTTTTTAGCAAGAGAAAGTTATATTTACATGAAGATCAACATGATTTAACAGTTACCAACCGATTACAAGGGAATGTTCTTTAATAAAATAGCTGCCAGTAAAAATGGAGAAGATGATTTGGGTTGCCTCACTGAGAATTTAACATTGCTTGAATTTAAATAAGCATATCCTACTTTGTGCAGGATTTGTGCTGTGTCCTTAATATCAGCTGTGGAGAAGATTGAGTAGGTTGGAGGTAAATTCAGTATTTTCCTGTCCAGCCACAGGTGTGTGTCTCTTGGCCAGGAGACTGAGAGAGGGTCCCTTTTCTTCTCAAATTGTGGGTATGAAGAAAGCCTCCAAAGCCAGTCCTCTTCCCACAGCAGCCAATGGAAGATGTGCTTTGGAAAAGGCTTAGGTTGTTGTTACTTTTTGCTTTCCTTTTTCTTTTCATTGTTTCTCCACAAAGAAAGTCCATTGTTTTGGAGCAGGTCTTTTTCTCTCTGTCATCTTTTTTTTGTTGTTGTTGTTTTGAAGGACTTAAGATACTTTTTTCCCTATTTTTTCTTAGGAAAATTTAGTAAGCTGTCTGGCCAATGCTTTTGTGAAGTTCATAGAGCATGTAAAATAGTGGTAGAGCAAAACCATCCACCAGTGAAAATACTTCATCTACAGAACAAGTTGTTTCTGAGAAAAGTTGAGTAATGCTTGATTTGATTTTGTTTTGTTTTCCTTTTGGTTTCTTGGCTTCCAAATCAGTGTTGAAAAATACCTGCCAACTGTAATTATTTTACTGGAAGCTTAATTCAAGGTCTAATTTTACTGGAAGCCCAAAGGAGGGGAGGAGACCAGAGCTGGAGAACAGCATCTGATGTTGAATGATGGTGATGTCAGACATACTTAAGATAAATGAACTTGCTGTTAATAAAATAAACACACAATGCTGCTTTTGGCCCAACGTGGTGAATGGACTCTACAGAAGTACTTTTAGCAAGCTGTCTATTTCACTGCTGGTCCAAAAGCCTTTGCTGGTGGTTTTGGTCGTCTTTCACCAGAACGTCTTGGCACGTGTGTAACTTCGAGCCCTCAAGCTGGTTGTGGTTGAAGTGTGTGTGTTTTAAGTGCTTTGACTGAAAAGAAAACCAGTACTATTCTGATAAGGAGTTTGAAAGTATTAAGTTGCTTTAAATACTAACTTTCCTTAGTGGGATTCAGGTTTGCTGTTTCCCGTTGTTAAAAACTTACTGTCATGCCAGTATTTCTCCATCAGGGAACCTCCTGAAGCAATTCCGTCATTTCCAGATGGGACTGCTAACACCTTCATTGTCCAAGTTTTCTCTTAAGAAGGAGGAAAGGAGGGAGTGGGTGGGAAACAAATTTTTGGAGTGAGTCAACCCAAAGAGCAGGCTGTGCAGGGAAGTATTTAATTTCTTCCACATTCTTGACTTCCTTCCATGGCTGGAGCATCACAGATGTGCAGGCACGAAGAGGTAGCTTGTTGTGAGATAGGGGAGTTACACCTGATGGCTTTGTGTCAAGCAAAAAATCCTGGTGACTTATCTTCACGCCTGAGAGGAATGATTTGAGAGGAAGCATCTCTAGTTCTTACAATTTGAGTTTTCTTGATACGATTCTAGTCATCCCTCTGCAGTTCTCCTCCCTGTGTTCAGGGTGAGCTGCATTCATGTTGTGGGTCGCTTCATTAAAAGATCAGACCCCAAATCTTTCGGTTAACTTTCATTAACACTTTATGTAGCGTGTGCGCCTTCTGGTTTTGTTATCCATCATGAAAGTACGTGAGGAGTTTAACTGTGGCATTGATACTTGCAAAATATTTCTGAAATTA